>MINK01190798.1:12453-22810 GCA_001735545.1 Phormia regina | reverse complement strand
TGGACTCATGTTCGAAAATTCGAACTTAAGTTTGAAAATTTTTTAAAGCCACCAAAATAATTTCTAGATGATGCTGAGTCATAAAAACTGAAAATAAATTTTTTTGAACATCAAATTCATGCATTTTCGAATTTCGAAATTATAATTTTTTGAAGAAAATTTAAATTTCTGTTGAATTTATGAAGTATTCTTGAAGTAGTTTTAAAATATGTGATTTTGGGCTTATGTTCGAAAATTCGAATTTAAGTTCGAAAATTCTTTAAAACTGCCAAAACGTTTTCTGTTTAGTGTAGATTCTTTATAAATTGAAATAAATTTATTAGCTCGAAAATTTCAAGGATTTTTCTTATTTTAAACTCAGAAATTTTGCCAGAAAATTGATTTTTTTTTTTTTCAAATTTTAAAAGATTTTTAAAAATAGTTTAAAAAAATTAAATTTTGGACCATTTTCGAAAATTCAAACTTCATTTCGAAAAAGAATTTTAACCCCTAAAATATTTCCTGGAAGGTGTAAATTCTTTAAAAATTAAAATAACATTTTTTTGTATGCAATTTCAATCATTTTCAAATTTCGAACATGAAATTTTTGCCAAAAAAAAAAAAAATAATAATAAATAATTTTTTTAATTTTTGTTTTTTATTCATCATTTACAAAATTGATTTTTATTAATTCTTAATCTATTTTAAAAGTAGTTTCGAAAACTCATATTTCTGGATATGTTCGAAAATTCAAACATAATTTCGAAAAAATTTTAAAGCCTCTAAAATATTTACTGGAAGGTGAAGATTTCTTAAAAATTAAAATAATTTTTTTATGCAACTTCAAGCATTTTTGAACTTAGAAATATTGTCAGAAATTTAAAATTTCTTTTAAATTCTTAAAGTATTTCGATAGTGACTTCAAGAAACTTAAAAAAAAAAAAAAAACACATTTAAAAATTTGCCATATTAAAGGCTTAAGTTCGAAAAATTTTATTAAAAGTGCTATATTCTCTTTTTAGTATAGATTTTGTTTTTTTAATTAAAATAATTTTTTTTTTTCTTCAATTATTTTTAAATTTTAAAAAATTATGAAAGAAAATTTGTATTTTTTCTTTTTTTATATTTAAAAAAAATACATTATAAAGGTTAATTAAATTGTAAAATTTTCTTATTTGTTGTTGTTGTTTTTTTATTGTACTTTAAACCTTATTAAATACATAATAATAAAGTAAAATAAAAATCTGTTTAATTTACTTCATCAACTAATCTCTCCTCACCACCCTATAACNNAAAAAAAAAAAAAAAAAAAAAAAAAAAAAAAAAATCTAAAAATATTTATCTGAAAACCAAAAATAGTCTTAAATGTTTTTTAATTGTCACAATTTAAATTTTTTTGTTAGCTTTTATGGTTTAATAGTTATTGCAAATTTAGTAAATTAACTCATAACTAATATTAATCATACGTCACTTTTTTAGCAAAAATTTATTAATTTTTTTTATATTTAAATTTTTAGATGATAAACAAGTTTTCATAGATATAAATTATAAAGTAATTTTACTTATTACTTAATAACTTTTAAACCAAAATACATGTCAAGAAAATTTATATGCCTTCATTAAGGTAACTCGTAAGACTACTTTTGATTTTAGCTAAAAAATAAAACAAAATTATTAAAAAATATATATAATATTTCTCTTTTTTAATTCTAAAATAATTTTATACATTTACTTAAAACCTAAATGGAATTTCTTTGTTGTTTTTATTTTCTTCAGTTTGTATTTTTTAAGATTTTTTTTATAATTTTTCTTATAAATATTAAAACAATTAACACTTAAATGTCTATGTCTGGTCTATATAGATATTGAGGTTTTCCAGAAAATATTTTTTCAATTATAAAACTAAATATTTTATTTACTTTGTATAATAACAGTCACATAAATGTAATAAAATTATAATATATTTTAACTTAAACCACAAACCCTAACAATAAAGTCAATAAACTTTTAAAATCTTTTAAAAATTATACTTAAATTTTATGCTTAATAAAAAAATAAAAAAAAAGAAATATTAAAACACATACTTAAACTTTTATATATTGAAAAACATTTATCTGTTGTTCAAGCAAAAATAAAATAAATGTTAAGTATTTCAAAATTGTTTAAGAAAGGGAGGTCAGTCAGTTTGACGTCAATAGTCTTTTATATAAGAAAGACAAAAATGCAAGTAATATGAACATTTAATAAGTTTTTTTTTTTATATTATTTAAATATTTCTTTTTATAAGTTTAGAATTTATGGTTTATTTTTACATTCAAGAGCAAAATATAAGCACAAATTTGAATTTAAATTTTCTTTATAACTTGACGTATGATTAATATTAATTAATGAAATATTTTATAATTATTTAAATAACTGTTAAACTTTAAACATTATTTAAAATATTTAAAGTTATAAAGCAACAAGAGACTTTAAACTATTAAAAAAATCAATTAAACTGAATATATTTAGTAATAACAAAAGAAATATTGAAATATTATTTAAAGATATTTTCCATTTATCTCTTCTTCTACTCTATTTAAATGCAAAGTCACGTCTTTAGATATTACGATTTTTTTTTCTTTTTTGTAAAGCCCAGTCAAACAACAACTAAACCCTGAAACTATACAACAATCATCATTATAGTGTTGTCATTATTCACAATATACTCTTTAGATGAGATAACAAATTCAAGCACAAAGTCACAAGTCCTCATAATCATATATATACATACAGACACATTAAATAGAAACTGTATAGCAAAATAAACAGTTTTATTAAGCACCCAGTAGATATTAAAATGACACAAGAACGAAAATTTCCATTAGGAAAAAGTTTAGTATTGTTACAAGACTACAGGGCTTTATGATTATTGGTTAAGTCTCACTCATATGTATCATTATCTTATCATTTATATGTTAAGTTGTAAAAGGAATATAAGGATTTGTTTGTATGTTATTGGATGACTATAACCAATGGCATAATAAATACTAATATAGACAGACTTAGGGAGCCTTAATCGAGAGTATGAATTTTAAGGAAGAAATTTACTATTTATAAATTAAAATTTAAAAGAAAATAAAATAATATGAAAACTAAAAATTCTTAAGCAACTGAAACAAAAAAAAAAATATGTTGAAATTAATTTAAATTTTAAAATATTACAATTAAAATACCAAAATCTTTTATTTACAAATTTAATCAATTGAAATGTTTTCTTTTATAATCAATTAAAATTTTTTAAATAAATATTTCCGGTCAAAAGTTATATAAATTTTTATAAAAATACTCTATAATTAATATCAATCATACGCCCATTTGAACAAATTTTTTATATTGAAAAATTTTTGATAAAATTTTACATATTTGGAATTTTTTTCAATGAAATGAAATTTAAAGGACACAATTCATTTAAATAGAAAACAAATTTTAAAAGAAATTAACCTAAGGAACCTAAAATTTTGATTTTTCCAATAAAAAATAATTTTTTTTTCACATTCCTTCGTTCGTAATATAATTATTTTTATAAACTTAATTTCATTACCATTATTTCTTTTGCATTACTCAAGGATATTTGTTTATGTAGCTAAAGGCTTACTTTCCTTTACTCAATATACATACATATGTATGTTTAATTATTTGTTAAGAAAATTTCCTAAACAAATAAATAAAACACTTGTAGATAAATTACAATATTTAGACAAATTATTAGCAAATATCTACAAAATATATCAAAATATAAATTTATATATAATTTCTAGGTCTTAATAAGTGTTTTGTTTATTAGAAATAGATATTAAGAAAAAAAAGGTCATCTATTAGCTTCAAATTAAGGTCAATTGTTTAGGAAAAACGAGACTAAAATTCTAACATAAAATAAAATAAAAAGAGAAAAAAAAATAAAGATTTTTTCTTAGAATTCTTAAAGTACGCAAAACAATGAATTAATTTCTATTCACTTTATGCCAAGATTTAATAAAAATTACATTTAAATTAAAAAAAAAAAAAAACATTTTTCAAAAATTCCCTAATTAGGACTTTTTTAAAATCTCAATTAGAAATCTTGTGGTTTACATTAAATAACATTTTAAATAAAAAAAATCCCCAATTAGGACTTTTTTTAAAATCTCAATTAGAAATCTTGTGGTTAAAAATTCCCTTATTTGGACTTTTTAAGATCCCATTCACGACCCTTGGGATTTATACTAAATTACATCTGAAACTATTTTAATTTAAACAAAAATCTTTTTTTTTAATTGAAAATATTAAAAAATAAACTGTTTGACCCAAAAAAAATATTTGGGACTTTTTTAACCCCTAAGTGAGAGATTATTTTCTCAAAATTAAAGCAAAAGTAATTTTAATTCCTTAAAAAATGTATTAAAATACGATCTAAACCAAAAAATTTATAATTTCCCAAAAAGTCTAAATTATGACTTTTTAATGTCATTTAAAGGATTCCAGCAACTTTAAAAAAAATTTGGGAATTTTAAATCCAATTTTAAAATATTCTGGATTTTTAAAAAGTTATGATAAATAAATTGAAATAAAAGATTTTTACTTATATCAAACGTTTTATGCAAAAGTCCTAATCTGGACCTTTTTCACTTCACAGTTGGGAAATCTTAAGGTATTTGTTGATTGGAAGTAAAAATCACACATGTTGAATTTCAAAATTTTCTTTATATTTAATGTTTGGTTTTTAATGCCACAATTATGACTTTTTGAAATTTCATTGTGGAATTTCTATTTTTTTGTGAATTGTGTAAAAATCTTTAAAAATAATAACATTCCTAAGGACTTTTTATATCGCAGCGGAAAGTTTTCTAAACTTTTCTAGATTTTAAGTTTAATTATAGCAAAATTTAATACATACATAGCAAAATTTTCTTTGTATTTGATTATTATTGGAAAGTTCCCAAATCAGGACTTTTAAATCTCACTTTAGAAATTCTGTCATTTTTTTATATCGAAATTATAATCTAAATTATTTAAAATAATTTTGAAGTAATTTACAAATTTTGGCAAAAGCCAAAATTCGGACTTTTAAAATCTCCATTTACTTTTTATTATTATTTTATTTTTTAATTTTTTTTTCAAAATTATAATCACGGTTATTTAAAATAATATTGAAGTAATTTACAATTTTGAAGTAATTGTTTTTCAAAGCCAAAATTTGGACTTTTAAAATCTCCATTTACTTTTTATTTTATTTTTTTTTATTTTTTAGAAATATATTTTAGATTTTTTAGAATTAAAATTTAGCTTAAGGACAATTTACTTAAGGATTTTGACTGCAAAAATTTGTTACTTTTTTTGAAGCCTACTTTTAGGGTGAAAATTAATTTTCTGTAGTTTTATTGATTGAAATCGCTAGCAATTTATTTAATTTTTTAATTTGATTTTTGTTCCTTTTTAGGACTTCCTTTTATTGCTTGGTAAACAATTGTCTCCTGACCTAATTATTACTAGACAATAATTCTATTTGTTCTAGAACGTTTTGTAAATTTACTCATCATCTTTAGTGGCTTCAGACTATTGATGTTTTAGTCTAGCTTTAAATGAGAGTTTAGTTTCAATTAAACAAGTTTTAAATTCTTTAATTTATTTATTTTTTTATCTTGTTCTAGACTTTTCTTTTTGCCTTTTTTTCCTTCTTGTCTTTTATTTGTCTCTATGTCTTTATTTGTTTAGGCGTGTCCTGTTGTCAGTTCCTTATGTGTCATGCTTTTAAGTGCTTTAGCATTTGCTTCCCTTAATTCAGCATCTTCATTTAAATATCTTTATTATTTGCTGTCAAATCCTATTTGTTATTTATTTCTTTTTTTATTTTATTTTTTTATTCCATTTCTTGCCAATATTAACCAGCCTGTCATTGTCTTCTTATTTTTACATATTTGCTTTTTAGTCTATTGATCTTTTATGTCTGCTTTATTTTACTATAATGGCTGGCTGGACTATAATGTTAGGAAAATGTATTTAATAGAGGTTTTAAGACATATGTTGCTTAAGACAAGCATATGTTTAGTTTTAATATAAAAAAGAAATAAATGACAATAAAGTAAAGACAAAATTTGTTTGACATGTGAAGAATTAAAATTTAATAAGGGATGAGCAATGGAAATAATGAAAGAAAATTTAAAATTTTCAAGAAATTATTAAAAAACGTTAAAATTTTAACAAGCAAATTATTAAAATTATGATGATTTTTAAAAAAATATAATGCTGTTTTGTTCTTTTTGTTAAGGAAAACTTTAATTTTCTTTTTAATATAACTTACTTCTAAAGCCTTAGAAAATGTCTTTTTAATATCCTTTTAAATTTTTAAAATCGCCTTGTTGTAACCAAAGTTATAAACGTTTTTATAAAAATACTCTTTAATTAATATTAATCATACGCCTTAGTATATAAAATTGATAAAATTAAAAATATTGCCTTAAATTAAAATTTGTGGGGTATTTCATTAAGAGAATTTACAAAGATTTTTAATTTTAATAGGAAAATTAAATAAAATTGGATTTTATTGTAATTAAAATTTAAATTAAAAAAAATATTTTAAGAAAAAAATTTTACTTTTTTGCTAAAAAATTTCATTAAAGAAATTTTTTATTTGGTTTTTAGTTAATGCAAATCTTTAAACTTTCACATGTTTTCTTTTTAAATCTTTTAAAATTTTTTAAATTAAGCTGTTAAAACCAAAGTTATGAGCGATTTTGTTAAACAACTCATAATAAATAATAATCAATTAAATCGTATGATTAATATTAATTAGGGAATATATTTAGAAAATTAGCACCTTTTCAAATATTTAATTAGATTATAAAAATAAATATTCAAAGCCTTTTATTTTATTTATTTAATGCAATTAAAAAACAAATTAGTTTGAACAAAAATTTGATCAAAAAAATATTAGAAAAAAAAAAAATAAATAAATAAAATTTTTAGTAAATATTTAAGATTTTTTATTTATTTTTTATAATATTTAATTATTTTGTTTTTAAATTAAATAATTCTAATAATTTATTTTTGTTACTACTTTTTTAGTTTATATTTTAAACAAAAATAATTTATTTTTTTAAGACGTATGATTAATATTAATTATTGAGTATTTTGAGAAAGGTGTTCATAACTTTTTAAATATTAGAGCAATTTAAAATATTTTAAATGATTTAAAAAGAAAACATATAAGGCTTTAAAAATAATTAGATTTAAATTTAAAAAACTATCTATAATTATATTAAATATTTCCTCGAATTTGTCTTTTTTTTTTTGTTATTTATTTTGATGTATATTTTTTTTGTCTTTTTCTTATATTTCTTTAATATAATTTTATCTTAAAAAGGTATTTGTTTTATAGTTTTATTTCTTTTCATATAATTGTGTTCTTATTCTCTATCCTGTGTGTGAAAAAACCTTGAAAGTTTTATTAAAAAAAAAACAAGAACGAAAGTAAAAACAAAGCCTGCTTATTTTGTGTTAAAATAAAACAAATTTTGTTTTTCTTTTCTTCTGCATGCATCTTGTAAATAACAAAACAACAAGCGGTACAATACAAAAAAGAAATATTAAAAGCAAACCTGATTAAAATCCATCATCATCATCATCAAAAAAACACAATACTTCAATACAGATGAAAAGTATAATACACATTTTGATTCATGTCATTGTTTTGTGAGGCGAGAGGGCGAGAGAGAAAAAATTAGTACACAGGTATGATTTATTTTATGATGAAAAACAAAAAAAGTTTTATTGTAAATAGTTGTTATTATGTTTTTTAATCTTTAAGTATTTGAATTATTTATTGTTTTTATATGAAAAAAAAGGAAAAAAAAAATAATAAATAAAAATAAATTGAATGAATTGGAAAAATAAGGGAGAAAGAGAAATTTATTATTTATAAAATCAAGTCAGTGAAAGAATTTAATATATATATTTTTTGTTTTAAGATAATAAATAATGAAAGCAAAAATCTTAAAAGAGATATTTTCTTTGANNCAAATTTATTTTAATTATTCTAAAATTACTCCTTAATTAATAATAATCATACGCATTCATAAAATTTATTATATTTATAAAAAAAATTGCTTCAAATGTAAAATTAATCTTTTTACATTTGAAGCAATTTTTTAAAATTATTTTATAATTTTTTTTTTAATTTCCTTAAGAAAATTTAGATTTTATTTACATTAATTAATTTATTTTTCTTTAATACTTAAATGCTAATATGTTTTCTTTTTAAATCATTTTAAATTTTTCATATAGCACCAATATAAAAAAAGTTGTGGACATTTTTCTAAAAATACTCCATAATTAATATTAATCATACGCCTTCATTCGTTATTTATTATATATGTTAAAAAATAATTAAAAATTTTAAATTTTTACTACAAATTTAACTCATTTGTAAAATATTTTCTTCTGCTAACATTTTTGTTCTCGCTTTCTTTTAGAGCACTTAAATGAAAGTCTTTAATTTCTTTTTTAAAAATCAGTTAACATTTTTGAAATTGCTTTGGTATAAAAAAATAAGTTATTTAAATTTTTCTAAAATTACTGCTTAATTAATAGTTATACGTTTTCAAAAAACATAATTATTTTAAATTAGCATGAAAATTTTAATAAAATTATTTTATTAAGACAAATTAAAAAAATTTTAAATTTTTACAAAAATTTTCAAAAAATAAAAAATTTTCTTTTAAAATTTTTGTGTCACAAAATTTGTTTTTGCTTTCTATTATATTATTTAAATCAAAGCCTTAAATGTCTTTTTCAAATATTCGTTAAAATTTTCGAAATTGTTTTTCTATGAACAAATTTATTTTAATTATTCTAAAATTACTCCTTAATTAATAATAATCATACGCATTCATAAAATTTATTATATTTATAAAAAAAATTGCTTCAAATGTAAAATTAATCTAAATATATTTAAAGAGAAATTAATTAAATTTCAAAATTTAATTTTGAAAAATGTTAAAATTTTATGAAATTTTAAAAAATAATTTCAATTGTTTTTAATTTTATTTAACAAAATAATGAATATCCTTTGAAATTAATATATAAAAATGTTATAAAATATAAAATACTATAAAATTTTTAAAGTTATTGGTTCCAAAAAAAAATTTTTTTTAAAAAATTTATTTTTCTGTTAAAAATTTTGTTTAAAAAAATATATTTTTTATTTATTTTATTATAATATAATAAAAGCTTAGAATGTTTACTTTTAAAATCTGTAACAATTTTTGTACTAGCTTTTATTAAACCAAAGTTATGTGAACTTTTCTATAAACACTTAATAATTAATAATAATCATACGCCTTCATATAATAAATATTTTAAATTTAAAATTTTAGCTTAATTAAAGAAAATTAAAGGAATTTCTTGTTGAATTTCTTTAAGCAAACAAGTTTTTTCTTTTTAGTCAACATTAAAGACTTTTTTCAAGGAAAAATTTATGATAAATGATAGTAAGAATTTAGATATTTTGTTTTACTTATTTCTTTTTTAAAGTAGAATATAGCAAACATATATTTCTTTTTTTTCTTCAAACAAAAGTAATTTGTTGGCTCAACTAGAGTCAAGGATTTTGCCAAACAAATATAATGCACTTTAGAGAAAATAAATAAAGACAAGAAGACGACTAAGTTTTTTTTTTTTTTTTTTCAAAGGACAACACAAGACAAATTTTATGACAAATTTGGCAACAAGAAAGAAGACATTTTTTTTTTATCAAAAAAAGAAATTGATATATATATTTTTTTTAAACTTAAAATAATAATGTTATAAAAGATTTATAATAAATCCTAGACTAGACAATTTATATAAAAAAAAATCAGCAAATTAAATATTGATTTCTTTTTCAAATTTTAATTAAAATTAATCATATTTATGTTAAAGTTTGTAAAGTTTTTTTTTATATTATTTTTATATTATGCCCTTCTTTTATTATTTAAATAATCAAGTACTTTTTTCATATAATTTATTTATTATAAATAATAATAAAAAAATTGTAATAATTAAACATAAATTTAATTACATTTATTTATACTTTTTTTTTTTTCTCATTTAACTTTCATATATATAATAATAAAACGTTTAAATAGCTTCTGTTTTAATTCATTTATACAAATAAAATAATTACAATAAATATGTTTCAGCTGCTGCTGCTGCAGCTGCTGTTGTTGTCTGTAATGATTATGATTACGATCATGATGATGATGATGATGTTTTTGCTGCTTTACATTGTCTTTGTTAATTTGGTTTTTAAATTCCTAGAAATTTAATTACAATCAAAATGACTTTTATTAAGTTATTAAATATATTATCAATACAATTAAAA
>MINK01190793.1:0-19897 GCA_001735545.1 Phormia regina | reverse complement strand
AGTATCAAAATTATTTTAAAATCAATACTTCCGGTGATCTTGATTTATGCCATATTTTTGCACCCTTTATAAATTTGTTCAACAAATTTTCTTCGTTTTTGAAGTGCAAAAAGTGCAACCGTTTTTTTTNNCCATGTTTGTAGATTTTTTTTTTTTTTTTTTTTGATATTGGACATACCAATATTACCATGGTTGACGTTATTCGCCAATGATGTACGTACTTCATTTATCTCTTTTCTTACTTGGAGTACAAGCTCAATTGAAGGCATACTAGTAAGAACGGATGCCGCTGTAGTTGATATCGTTCGATATGCCGATATAACTCAGCGACATGCCGAAACAGCCCATCATACAAAAAATTCCATAAGAAAGGTCCTAATATGAAATCCTGTGGTACACCAGCTGAAACTTCATAATGCTCCATTCCATTCTCCGTTTCAAACTTCATAACTGTATCCTGCAAAAAACGATGTAAATCAGATATCCCGAAAAACCTTGCTCTCGCATCGTCCGACTACTTCCATTCCAATCCTCCGAATTAAATGCATTTTTAATATCTAAGGAAACAATAGAATAAAATCTTATTTATCCCATAACTTTCTTCGCAGTATACACTACCCCCTGTATTGCAACAGTCGATCGGCCCTTTACAAATCCGAACTGCATGGCTGAGCAACTTCCTAATTTACCTTACATCAAATATTAAAAATGAAAGTCTATAGCTTAAACATGAGCTTCAAAAATATCAAAATTACATTTCTTCCGATATCTCCTAGTGTATGCAGATTTTCGCCATTTATAAATCGATCTTCCTGAATAGCAAAATTCTCGAGGTGATTTTCCATCGTTTGGTATATATATATTGAATATGTCAGTTGTCGGTGGGTTTCATAAATGCCATTTCAACCGACACACGGACATATACAAAATAAAAGTATTTATTTTCTCACATTTCAAATAGTTTTAGAAAACATTTTATATAAAAAAAGGTGTAGAGTTGATAGTTAATAATATAAGAGAAATAACATCAATCAATTTTTATGGACCTTAAACACGCACTTTTTGAGGTTAAATAAACATAAAACTATAGTAAATTACGTATGAACCTTATTAAAAACTCTGAACATTAATAAATGTAAAAATTAAATTGTTAAAAACAACAATCTCTGTAAATTGTTTATTGCAATTTTTTTACAAAAACTCTTTGTTGTCCTTTCTCTTCGGGCAACATGTTAACGGTATTTAACATGTTCTTTAGTACAAACAATTGTCATTGTTTTATTGATTGCCTTGTATTTGACTGCATCGATTATTTGTTGTTGTTGCTGTTTCATATGCTGTTCATTCGTTTAAAAAAATATTGTTTCACATTATTATAAAATTAATTTGTTGTCTTTCAACTTAACCTTTGCAACTGAATGCAATATATTTTTGTGGTTGATCAAAAATAATAATAATAATAATAATAATAAAAAATTGGAATGACTGGAAATTGGAAATTAAATAAAAATCTTTATAATAATTTTCACGCTTGTTTCATGGTATAATTTTTATTATTTCTTAACATATTTTTAGAAATTTCTTCTAAATATTTTTCAAAAACTTTTAAAATAACTTTCTGTATTTTACATCCTTCACATTTTCCATTAAATATTTAAATTTTCATATTATGATTTCACATGTTTTTTGTTTTTTTTTTTTTTTTAGAAAATCTTAACTAATTCCGAACGCATTATTTTGTAACACATGTGTCACATACATCTACATGAACGTATATTCATAGGGTTTATGGTAACACACCAACAATAAACAAATACACAAACAAAAACTTGTTTGTAAGTAGAGTAAAAAAAACTATATAATAAAAACATACAACATGCATGCAACCGACTATATAAAAAACCCTACACACACACACTCGCATACCAACAGCTTTAAATATAAAATGTTGCAAATTTATGTAAACCGCACATGTTGAGGGTTGCCACTGACACTACTCACACTTACATAGAACAAGTACAACAATCTATGTAAACTAAACGACTACTAAGGTCAATAAGCATATACAACATACAACAGATGTGTCTAGTGGCAAACATAAAGGAAAACAAAATTTAAAAATTAACAAAAAGTAGTAAAACAAAACTCTTAAAGATGATATTTTGGTAGCTTTCCATGAGCACCTAAAACTATGCAACAAAAGATATTAATTTTAAAACTTGTTTCCTAATACTTTTACTCGTATAGTTTAGCAAAAGTGTTGGTTATGACTTTCAAAATTTTTAGCAAAAAGAAGGAAAGAATAAATGGAATATTCTAAAATTTGGTTTGCCAAAAAAACATTAAACAAACATGTTAGTGGCTGTAATTAAAAAAAAAAAATTTAGGTAGCAGCCTACACAAGAGACAAGTATAAGCTTTGGAATTATTTATACCCTATGCTATAAATACATAGTATAAACTTAAAAATATCACATAAATTGTCAAAATTATTTCAAGGTTAATGGCATGGAGAATCGCAATATATATTTTTTACTATATAAACTGTTAATCATTATATTATTACGATTTAAATGTAATTTTATTCACAAAATAAGCGTAATATCTCCATATCTATTTTAAAGTAATGTAAGCGTGACAATTTTAATTAGAATTTGTTGATTTTTTTTTAATAAGATCAGGCAAGTTATATTCGAGATATGCTTCAATGTGTGGTCAATTTTCATAATTTTTCAAAACGTAACATCATTTAATAAAATGTGGTTTGTTCTTTCAAAGACAATATTCATTAAAATTCAATGAAATATTCATTTATAAACACAAAATTAAAATAATGTGTTAAATTTATTCTTTACTAAATTTCATAAATACACCGTATTATTGCATTGATTCAAAGAACAATGTTGTATTTTTAATAATAATAATAATAGAATGTGCTCACTGAATTTGAATTAAATATATTAAACACTGTAGTAAATCAATGTACAATACGTTGACTGAATATGCTAGTAGTTTGATTTAAGAAAGATGCGGTAATAGTTGTTAAAGAAATTAATGGAGTTCAAGCGCGGATAAAACTCAAGTTTTTAGAGGAGGAAAATTGAATGATTTTCAAAACTATTACTTTAAAATTTAAGACTTAGTACAAATTAAGAGTTTTCATTTTTGTGAGGGAAATTTCCCTTTTTCCCTCTTCGTGGATCCGCGCCTGACGGAGTTTGTACTTATCATTTACAAACAATTGGCCTCTATTAAAGTGTTTAAACCACAAAATTATTTAAATTAAACATTCTGGGTTAGTCACTATTTTACATTATTTAGTAAAATGTACTTTAAATAATGTGTTACATTTAAATCATCTACATTATTTATATTTGGGAATATAATAATACAATATAACTTTGAATACAAAAAGAAACTTATTGACCCATTACTATGGTGTATTCTTAACGTATAGGTTCATTGGGTTGATGTATATATTCATTATTCGCAGTTCACTGAATTTACTTAAATCTACGAATATTAAAACAAAATACGACTAGCCCGTTGAACTTTTAGACTGATTAAGATTTCTGCTTTCTTATTTACTTTTTAAAATTTATTGGTATGAAATATTCAGTTCTACGCTTTAAATTAGACTTTTAAAAGTGTATAATATTGAAAAGTATAATATAAAATATAAACAAATTTACTTAATTTATTTTTTGTTCAGAATAAGTTTGAACATTATTTAAAATTAAATGGTACTTTTGTACTTTTGTATTTTTTCTAAAATTGAATTTGATTTTTTAAACTTAATCGACAAACATTAAAAATATTATTGAAAGTTAAAGGTAATTAAAATTCGACATAGTCCATCATTTTTATCCAACAAACATAAAACTACAAAATTATTGCAATTAATTAAATTAAAAAATAAATTTCATTTCATATATGAAACACAGTTTATATTTGTTTTTATTAGAATTTTCAATATTTAATATCATAAGTTGCACTATGGGTCAATTTTTTTTTTTCAATAAAATTTAATAATTATTAATAAAATTTAGAATTTCTAAGGGAAAGTTGAAATAATTGCTCAAAAAATAAATTTCCACTTAACATAAGTATGCCCAAAAAATGTGCTACCCATAGTGTTTTATAAACATCAGTTTCAATTCAAGAGCAAGAAAAATATTGTAGTAGCCAAAAAGAAATAATAAAACACAACTTTGAAACTTAATTTACACATGAATTATGTGTGTTGATATTAGTTTTGTTTTGTTGTAACTACGTCTATTTACTTGCAACAAATACCCACCACAACAACAATGTCTACATCAACTAATACTATAGTATTCATATTCATACTTTGTTAAAGTATAAATATCTATAGGACTTTGTATGTAACAAAGTATATGTATGTATGTATGTATGTATGTATGTATGTATGTATGTATGTATGTATATTAAACAATATGTTGCTATACAAAGATATCAATTTATGAAAGTATTATTTTTATGTATGTGTTATATATGTTGNNTAGTTAGTCGGTGTCCAAGTTTTAAGTTCATGTATGCATGTGAATGTATGTATATATATTTGTGATTTTTTATTCGTTTATTTTTCTGGTTAATTAAATTTTAACAAATTATTTGATAGTATTTTGGTCTTTGGTCGGTTGGTCGCCCTTTTACACTAGTTCTCTTTTGTACTTACGTATGTGTACACTTATATACTTGCATGTTGTGTTTTTATGCATTTTAGTTATTTGCTTATATGTGTGTAAATATAAATTAGTTTTTATTTAATATTTAACAAAATAAAATTGGTTGCAAAATCCTTGGTCAAAAAATCTATAGTTTATAGTTTTATTTCCAGCATCATGGCCAGTAATAAACTGTTGTTGGTTTTTCCGAAATACAAAAAAAAAAAAAAAAAAAAAAAAAAACACACACACACACACACAAACACGAATTTAGATGCCTGATTTATTGATATTTAGTAAAGTTATTTAATAAATTGTTTTAGTAAAGTTTAGTAGTAACCATAAAGAAATTTTAAATATTTAATAAAGCTTTTGGCTATAGTTATGGTGTTAAGGATTAGAAATAAAATATTTTTAAAACAATTTATAAATGACAATAAAAAATATTTAGCTTGTACATATGTATACAAGGATTTAACAACATTCTCTTTTAGCAATAAAATAAGATAAGATATATTTTTGTATGTATATATTTATGCATATTCACCTCATTATTTATTTTGTTTATTGGTAAAATTCATTTTTTAACATTATACAATTCTTAACTGAGTTCACAGTTAACGATATATCTTAATTAAATCATGACTTACACATATATAAAAATTTAATCAGATTTCTCTTTTAAGTATTTATGTTCAAATAATACATACACAAGCAAACCACATACATAAATGATGGAAGATTGTTATATATAATATTTATAGTTTACAAATTCCAACATTCCTGATAACTTTCCAAGAACTCGTGAATTTCTCAGCCATTTTAAGGAAATAATTATACAGGAAAACACTGATTCTGCTGATAATCTTAATTGGCATACACACGGTATTAATAATCCTCTTTGCATCATCTAAAAGATATACCCGTATCTTTTTTTTTTATTTTAACGTTGCTTTCATTCAACGTTACTTGAAAATACTAATGTATACCTACAATAACGTAGAGCTGTGTGCTAAACAGAAATCTGCTTTATCTTTTTTCTATTACGTATTGATTTTCTGTTAGGGGCATGACAAATATGACCCCACATTTAGGCAGTCAGTTTAGATAAAATAAACTCCAATACATAGCTATTGAAACTATCTTAAACAATTTGTTCATATAATTTTTTGTTCAGTTAATATTTCCGTGGTTATTCGAAATCGAAAAAATATAATTTCTTTTTTAACGATCGTTATAATATGTTCTTATAAATGTATAGCAACAATTTAGAATATTAGTACTTTTTGAAGAAAAAAAAAATAATAATAATAATAATAAATAAATTCCCACCTATAGAACTGCAGGAATAAATAATCATGTGAATAACTAAAGTGTGTATGTCTGTCCACAAATAAATTGTATACACTGAACAAATGTAAAATTTTCAATGAATGTATGAATGCAACCAAACCAATAATGTATTCTTTAATTAAGTTAAAAGTAAAATATCATAAATTACCTGTCGCAACAAACCAGAGAAAATGTACTCACACACAGATAAAAAATATATAAAAAACAATTAAAAAAGGAAATAATACGAAAACATAATAAAAATCAGAAAACTTATTAAAACATATGTATGTAAAATACATTTTGGCTTTTTATTTTATCCTCATCGTCATTGACATCATTACATGACGGTTAATGTAAACTGCAACAACAAAACCACTGTGCCACATAATAAGAGTAAATTACGCGTTAGTAAATATACAAAAAAAAAAAAAGGAACAAAAACAACAAACAAATTAAAAAATGAAATTAAGAGCAGCAAATACAGGCAGCCAACAAATCGAATTAATTGACTTGACTTGAAATACACGGTATCGTATAGCAGCAGTGAAATGAATTGAATCGCATTGAATTGAAACGAACCGTACAAGTAAATTTCATTTATTCATATTCCTACATGCAATTTAATCATGTGAAATAATTATAACAACAAGAACAACCAACATAATACTATTATACATTTACATGAAATACATAAATGCTTACTTTATTTACATACATTCATGCTTACTTGCCACTGTATACTTAGGCACATACATGTATGTTAACACCCAGCAGGCCATGTCTTGCCGAAAACATCGACGATGTCTTGATGTTTTGACTCAGTCTTCGATGACACATATACGAACAAACATTAGTGACATTTTCTAACAAACGGCACTTAAGTCATCAACGATAACCTGAGCGACACTTTATGCATATTTTCGTCAATCATATTAAGAAAAATAAATAAAAAAAAAACAGTTGGATTCTGTCGTAATTTCAACCCAGGACACCAATTTCTCTTTTCCTTATTGAATAGTCAAGCGCACTAATCACTTCAACCATAACATTCTCTACTTTTTTATGATTTAATAAATGCTAAAGTGATATATATCCTTGATGAAAGTGTCGTTAATGGACACGTGACCAGCTGGGTATGTATGTAGACAACTACAAAGTTGTTAAATTATTCTTCTTATTATACATGTTCGATGTATGTACATATGTATTTGTATAAATGTATGTATGAACTACATAAAATTACAAGCAATCTCATTGAATACAAAACGATCTCTCATATTTTCTCATATTCTATTTACATAGAATAAATTTTAAGTCTAGAAGATGAATTAAGTAGCCCTAAATAATTCCTTTAGAAGAAAATTGTCCTTAGTTGTTATTTAAAGATATGTTTTTTTTTTTAAGTATCTTTGTACCTACCTAATTAAAAACTTGATACTATAGTACTTTTTTATACTATTTAGCATTAAAAAGTACCAAAGCTTAATACTGTGGACCAATTCGCATAGCGTATATTGTCACTTTATTTCAATACCGGGAATATGGTGAAAATATGTAAAGATGAAAAAAATGTTGTAATAAGTTTTCTTGTATCAAAAAAATAATTTATTTACTTTGAAAATTGTTAGCTCGAATTCTAAAAACATCAATGATCCATTTAACATTTCAAAATGGTTTAAAATCACTAAGCTTCTAATTAGAATATATAAATGGATATTCTGATTTTTAAGATTTATATAAATGCTATGAATAATATTTATACTTAAAAAATATAATAATAATTATACTATTTAACCACTTAACGACTGCATTTCCATGCCAAATTTGTAATCACAAATAGCAAAAAATATTTATTCCTATGTTAATGTCAGATAATAGTTTTTGACTCTAATGTGTACCAAATGAAAAAAGAAAATTTAACTCGCTTTGAACTTCAGTCACGAGCGCGTGCTAGATTTGACGAAAAGTATTGCTAAGAAACATTGTGTAGAAAAATGTGTTCTTTCATAAAACTCATTTCTGAAATTTTTCTTATTGCTAAAGATTTCCTTATGTGCGATGTAATATCATATTTAATCTTTCATTTATTAACATTTTTGCATTGCAATAGATACACAATAAATTATTGGATAAAATTTTGAATTTTAGTACTCTGAAAGTGTACTATTGATATCGAAAAAATATTTTCATTTTCCATCCCTGATATAGACTACAATATTAATCACTATGTGCACTCTCTCATATATGTATTAATTGATTGAGTTTAATTAAATTAAACCAAAGCGGTATTTCTGCAATTAAAACAACAATACTGGTACAAAGACTGGAAAAAAAGCAGTTGTATTAAACAAAATTTATGAAGGAAAAGAAAATATTTCTCTTACTCTGATTTACACTCAATAAGAATTGTTCGAATTCGTAAAATAAGGTATTTATTATATTTTCTGAAAATATATGCATATGTGTGTGTACAATTATGATAAACAGAACTTTGTAATAATGGAACTTAAAATCTTAGAGGTTCTTTTTAAATAGTACCTACATATTGTCTTTTTTAATATTGTCAACAAAAAGCATACCCATTAAATAGCCCAATTCCACCTCCTACAATTCCAAGCTCCATTAGAATACATTTAGAATACATTGGGTTGTAGTAAAAAATATTTAAATAATACTTAAAACGGAGTAAAAAATAAAATTGAGTTTAAAAAGAAATGGTCCCATTCCGACATAAAAGAAAAGCAGAGTAATGCTTATTTTTAAAATATTCCAGAAAATATTAAATATTTTAGTAAATACCAGGTCTTAAGAATAAAAAAGCAGAAAATATAAAATATTTTAGGAAAAACTAACAAAAAATAATTTTTCCTTTTATATTCATTGTTATAAATTTTAAAAAGATTAGCCTATTAGTTTCATTTTTATGACCTCGTTACATGCACCCATTTATATATCTTTATATTACTTTAATAATAAAATTAAATATAAAACGTATTAAAAATATACCAATATATTGCTAAATCATGTTATTTTTCGACTATTTAATAATATTTTCGATATATATATTGGCAACACTCGAAAACTCCTTTTTATTTGGTAAACTGTTTTTGTACACGTTTTCATTAAAATAATAAAATAAAAAAGAAACATAACTTGAAAATGAAATGAATTTTGAAGTGATAAATATTTGTCTGAATTTAAAAAGGAAATATTTGTAAAAGTATAAAAATTTCTATGTAATATATATAGTGAATACAGAATTCTTGAATTTAAAATGCTCGGTATAATTTATAACAAAAATATTATTAATATAACGGTAAAACAGATAGTGTAAATTATTTTTCAATTTTTTAAAAATGTTTCATTTCCGTTTTTAAGCCCCAACATTTTAGTGAAATAAAGTTAAATTGTTATTTAATAATTTAATCAATTGACTTCGGGATTTTTTTTTCGAAAAGATTATTAAATTTTAAATATTATTTCCGTTTTTTTTAACAAATAAATTAAAACAATTTTTTCATTTATGTTTCATTTAAAAAAGGCAAAAATTTTATTTATTAACTACAAATAAAAATAAATTTTACAATACAGTATTTAATAATAACTACTACATACACATATAAATTGCAAAGAAAAACTATTAACAATTTTGCTAAAAATCTATTTAAAATTAACATAATAAAAAAACCCTTAAGAAATATTTGTATAAAAATATAAATAATTTGATTCGTTTTTAAAGCATTTAAAATTTCGTTTAAATAATTAATGATTTTTCGTTTTTAAAATTTAAAAAATTTAAAACTAATATCAAAGTTTCTATAAAAACTGGGATTTGGGAAGACTCATTACATCACTAAAAGGTTTTGAGGTTTAAGAATTGTTATTAGGAACGATTTTCTTAATAATAAAAAAGGAAGAACTTAAATTATGTTTTTTATAGAAAAAAATATTTTAACTAATCAAATGTTTAAGGAGAAGAGAGATCAGTAAAAATATTTGTTTTTTTTTTTTTTCTTGATAAGTTTCGGTGTCTTTGGTGGAATCTCTTAACAGATTTTATATTTAAAAACTTAAATTTTATACATAAAAAAATAAAAATTATTTTTAAAGTTTTGTAATAATAATTTTGGTTAATGTCTTTGGTAGGTTTGTTTCGTTTCGTTTCATTTTTTTTTTTTAATTCCTATTATTTTTTTGTGGTAACTAAATTATATACATTTTCTTTTCAATATCAATATTTGAAAATTGTTTTTTTTTTTTTTTACATAAAGCTTTCTAAATAATCCATATTGAAATTATTAGCAAATTCTTGTTCAACATTTTCGTTATGTAAATTTTTATTAGACACATTAGTAACAATTTCATTTGCTGTCACCAATGTTGGGTTTGTTGTTATTGTTACTGATGATGTTGTTGTTATGGACTTAAGTTTATCCGCACTAATGATACCAATACCACTACTGGCCACAGCAGCAGCAAGTACATCAACACATTTTGTTGCTGCGTCTGCTGCTGTTGATGACGTTGATACTTCCAATGCTGATGATGCTGAGGAGGACTCTATAGAATTTGTATTTTGAATATTATTATCACCATCCTCATCCATATAATCGAACGTTTCGGATAACAATTTTTTAACATACTCGAATGAAACAAATTCATTTGTATCATTGTCATCGTCTATTGTTGTTGCTGTTGTATTTGGGCTTTGAGTGGTGTGGACTGTTGTATTGTTGATGTTATTGTGGCATTGTGTGCTAATCGAATTTGTGGTAATACCATTTGTTATAGTATTGCTCATTACATATTTTGTATTGTTATTGTTGGTGTTGGTGTTAGTGGTGGTAGTGCAGCTGTAATTTAAAACATCACATGTTAATGTTGCTGATATACTGCTACTATTGGTCTCATTCATTTGTTGCTGGCATTTTATTGTTGATGCTGATGATAATGATGATGATGATGATTTTACTTGTAACAATTGTTGAAAATCATTTAATTGATTAATATTTTCATTGATGCCATTCCTGTTTGTCGTTGTCTCTGTTGTTGTTGTAGTTGTATTGTTACCCAAATTATATGTGGCTAGAGCAGTGGTTACAGTGGTCCTATTTTGATGACTATGATTCTTGTCAATGTCATTTTCTACTTGATTGTTTTTACTATTGCTCTTATTGTATTGTTCAATGGTAACAATGCAATTTGACAACTCATTAAAGTTCATTGAATTGTGATTAGCTGTGGATAATAATGGCTCAGTTGATATTTTTGCCACCATATGCTTGTGATTATTATGCTGTTGTTGTTCTTGTTGTTGCATTTTACTGTTTGGTATATTGTAATTCACATTTGTTAATTTTTGTTTATTTTCATAATTGTTATTTACCATTGCAATACTGGTTGCTGATGATATTTCACTGAAACTATTACTACGTTGCTTATTGTTTTTATTATTATTATTATGGTTACTATGTTGCACTGGTACAACAATTTCTTGTGGTTGCATATTAGTATTATTTTTATTTTTGTTAGTTTGCATCACTGAAGATTCCGAATGTCTACGTGTTTTATTATTAGATTTTTTATTAGTTGCAGTTGTTGTTGTGGCGGCACTGGAAGATTTTCTACGTCCCAAATGACCATTAGCATTACGTAAGGCATGATTTTTCACATGTTTACGTAAGCTAGATGGATCAGTATAACGTTTTGTGCATCCTGGCAATTGGCAGGCATAAGGTTTCTAAAAGTAGAAAAAGAGAATAATCAATTAAAGTTTAACTATTTCACATTTATGATAATTAAAAGTTCTTTTTAAAGATATATTTCTAAATTATCCTTTAAATTTAAAATAATTTAATACTTTTTACTATATATTAACTTTTTTTGACATATTTCTAAACATGCCACATTTTGTGGCAAGTTCAAAATTTCCCCGACAATACCAACATTTTTCTAACGTACTTAATAATTTGTTAAATTTACACATTAAAACTTGCATGCCACAATATACTATCTAGCACTAGCGTCACAAAAAAACTGTTTTAAATTTCCAAAAAAACACATTTTCACTGTTTTATTTTTGGCTTAAACCACCCGAAGAAATGTGTCATTATTATTATTATTATTTTTAGTTGATTGTTCACCAAAATGTTTTGTTGGTCAAGCTAACAAACAACAAATGCAAACATTTCATTAACTTTTATAAGCCCTTAAAAACATGAACGTACATTAAAAATTTATCATTTTTTCATAATAGCCAAATTCCAAAAGTGAAAGACGCACCTGTTTTTAAAAATATAGGCCTTAAAGCTGTCAAATGTCATTGTGTGTGCAATGAATGCTCTTCATGCATCCATGAAAAACAGCAAAAT
Organism: Phormia regina; assembly: GCA_001735545.1. Classification (NCBI taxonomy): domain Eukaryota; kingdom Metazoa; phylum Arthropoda; class Insecta; order Diptera; family Calliphoridae; genus Phormia; species Phormia regina. The sequence continues at coordinate 7,503 of MINK01190793.1, read as the reverse complement.
AATTTTTACAAAACATTTTGTACTTGTGCGTAACGCATCAAACATTTACATACACACATTACTCATACTTACATACAAGTCAAGTGCAGAATGCTTGCCTGTAATCCTCGAAAAATACAAGCCATTTTTTTTTATTATGGATTTTGCAATAACTATATTTTCAGCCATTTTTAAAGACTTTTTTCAACTCTTAACAATGTGTTGCATGTTTGTAGGTATTTTTTTTAATATATGTACAGTATATTTCATGTCGCATGTTATGCAACTGCACATACAAACAATAAATCACTCACATGTAATATGCTTAAATACGTTCAACAAAACGAACTGAAAATATGACAGACTGTTTGGTTCTCTTCATTTTATTGCAAGGACTTAAATATTTTTTTGAATTTTCATTGAAATTTCTCCAAATTTTAGAACAAAATTACTATACAGCAGAATTTTCCCTATACACAAAAAAGTGGTCATTAAAAATTACATTTTTTTTTTTTTTGCACTTGAATTTCCTTTTAATATATCTTGGAGTTTGAAGTTATAAAACAAAAGTAATTGTATTAGCATATTTTTGACACTTACCGTATCATAGTGTGTCCTTTGATGTTTTGCACGATCTGAGCTATTACTGAATGCTTTTAAACAACCTTTATATTGACAACCATAGGGACGTTCGCCAGTATGTGAGCGTTGATGGATTTTTAAGTTTTCCAAACGCGAAAATGCCTTATTGCAACCTGGGAACTGTAATGTAAAAGATAAAATAAAGAAACAAAATGAGTTTAAGATGACAAAGGGAAAATAAAGGTGAAATTATAAATAGAAGACCTAAATGTTTGTTATGTAAAGTACTTGTAATGTTTTTTTTTTTTTTTAAATTTGTTATATAAATTTAAATGAAAGAAAAGAAAAAATGAGATAAGAGAAAAATTGCTTTTTTTTATATTTTTGAGAAACATTAAAACTTGGTTCCATTCATTATTAAAATAAAATATATACTTAATATTTCAATATTAATTTATTTTAACGGGAAGTAGATAGCATATCAAGTTTTTTTTTTTTTTTTTTTTTTTTAAATTTGTTATATAAATTTAAATGAAAGAAAAGAAAAAATGAGATAAGAGAAAAATTGCTTTTTTTTATATTTTTGAAAAAACATTAAAAACTTTTCCAATTCTATATTAAAATAATTATAAATTATTTTAACATAAGTGGCATAAGCATATCAGTTCATTTTATACATTACTTTTCAATTTTAAAAAAATGTTTTATTTGCCTCATTTTGTTGCAAATTATTACATATTTTTTATCTTATTTCTCAATTTTAAAGCACTTTTTAATTTTTTTACAATTAAATAAATAAAAAAAAAAACTATAGCCTTTTTTATTAAAATGTAACGCACAACATACATACATTTGTAATATTTAACAAATTAAAGAACTTGCAACATTTTGTGGTAACATGAATTTTGGTGAATTTTAGGAAAATTTTATTATTTATTTATTTTTTATTATTTTATTTATTAATATAACTAAAAGAAATTACTTTTTCTATAACCTCTTAAATTTTTTCAAAACAAAACTTTGTCTTTATATAATTTTTCTTGTCTTTATTATTATAACTTTTTATTCTTATCAAACACAACATATGGTAGCAACAACAACAATTTCAAATGATGGCATATAATAAACTTATTTTAATGGAAACATATGGATAAAAGAGAATTTTTTAGAATAACAAATATATAAAAAAAAAAAATTAAATATCTTTATTAAACCACTTTAAATAGCATCACGTGCTACTTTTTGGACATATTTCATTTTAAATAAATCTACAATTGTTTACGATATACATGGAAATAATGTACTATTTAGTACTTAAACCTCAACCCTTTCTATCTCTTTTCTAAATATTATTATAATTTTTTGTTTCTTTTCAAATGAAATGAAAAAACATTTAAATCATTTTCATCATCTTCATTTATTTACAACAAGAGCAAGACTAATGTAATGAAATGTTATCTATGACAGCTGTTCACGTGTAGCATAAACATTTAAACAAACATACTTATTACACACATGTTGGTGAAAACATAAAAATAAAAATAATGAAAATTATTTTATTTAGAAACAAAAATTTGTTTTATTTATTTTAAACAAAAAGGAACCAATAGCAAAAAAAAAGTAAATAAAAAGGAACGCATTTGTAGATTTCATCTCAAATTACATTTTAAAATTAAAAACAAAATTTTATATATGTATTATTGCACAGGTTATTTGTATGAATATATACATATGTACTTATGTGTGTAGGTATGCTGCCATATGGAATTAAAAAAAAATTCTTAGGAATTTAAAATATATTTTTTAATTTTACAGTTTCTATAGAGGTTTTTATTAAAAAGCTTTTAATTTAAAATAAACATACAAAAAATAATAATGCAACTTGTGGCATGTTAAAAATTTATTTCTATAATTTATTAAGTTTATTAAGGAAACTATTTAAGAAATTTAAAAATTTTCATAGCGATTTTACTCATAGAAAGAAATTTATGGCAAATTAAGAATATTTAAAACATTTAAATTAAATTAAGAAAAAATCTTATTTCAGAAAAAACACTCAATAAAAATATTTTGGATTAATTATTTGCCCAAAAATTAAGTAGTCAAAAAATATTTATAAATATGCAAACTATTACACTCTAAACATATTTTATGTAAATTATAACGTTTAAGAAAAAAAATATTAATTAGATTATGAAATTCAATGGAAAGTATTTTTTGTTATAAAAATAAAATTAACACTTACCGGACATTTATTAGGTTTTTCACCACTGTGCACTCGCATGTGTATTAATAATTTGTAGCGAGCATTGAAAGGTTTATAACGTCTGGGACATTCATGCCAAAAACAAGAAAAATCTTCTCCTCTCTTAACATCAACATGTCTCTTTTCTATATGAGCCACAAATTCCACTTGATTGGGAAATACTTCGTTACAATCTGTCCAGCGGCAAATCATAGGTTCTTGTGACAGTTCTACTTCACTGCTGATCATTGCAGGTGACTGAACGGTGGTTGCAGTAGAAGAGGCATTTGAAGTTTGTGAAATACAACGTTTTCTTCGCTGCTTGGTAGGCTTAATCTTTTTCACTATAAAAACTTCATCATTATCTTCTTCAAGACCTTCAGATTCTAGACCATCTGTAAATGTTTCTGCATCTTCTAAAAGTTCTAAATTATTTTCTTCATCTTCATCGGTGTTGGTGGAATTTTCATTGTTGCAATAGTAGTGTTGATTGTCATAACCATTGTGATTTTGTAAAGGTTGTTTGCAAAACTCTGTCATGATTTCTTCATTGATTTCATCCAATTCATTAATGGTCCATATGATTTTATGTTCTCTATTTGGTTTATCCATATTCAACATATTACAGTTTTCGAAATCATCAGCCAAAACATTAAAAGAATTTAAATTTTGTTCATAATGAGCAGAAGTCTCAATCGACGATTGTGCTGGAGGACTATAAATATGTGTTCTTTGTTGACAGTCAGCATAATCGGTGTAAGAATAGGCATTTAGGGGTTCATATTTTGGAGTACCAAACGTAGACATCATTGAGGGTAATTTAGTTTTCGAAGCATCCTCTTGTTTTATGCTCGGCTCATAATGAATTTGTTGAGGTGGTGTAAAACCCGCATAACTGGTGTTAAGAATTTTTGGTGAGTCTTGTCTTGCAGGTTGTTGCATAGAATCAGTTAAGGTCAAGGACATCCAAGGATCCAAGGGTGGTGAGGAACAGGGTGATTGCTCTTTAGATTGGCAATTTATTTCATTGTAATTGTAATATTCTATATCTAAATTTAAACAATCATTGGCAGTGCCACTCATTGTTTGACATTCTTGCATATTTGTTGGCATCACCATTTGTTGGCTGTTATAGGACATACCATAATCATTCTGCTGCTGCAACTGTTCTTGTTGTTGTGTTGAATGTGTTGTTGAAGGTGTAAATGACATGTAATTGGAAGGATATGGTGTATATGGGGTTTGGGGTGTAAACGGAGTCTGGGGCATAACTGGCACACCATTAATATCATCATATTGACAGGTTTCGCTTAGGCGAGCAATATCTTCAGGCTCAAAGCGAAAAACATCTTGCTGGGACTGTTGTTGCTGTTGTTCTTGTATTTGCATCGTTTCACATTTAACATCATCATCCGATAAATGGCCATATTCTTCTTCCTCACCTCCAGAATAGCACATAGAATGGCGTTTATGTAGATAATCTTCTCCACCATTCAGACTCATATTGCCAATGCCGCCATAAATTGAACTTGGTGTTTCAACAGCTGCAAATGTTAATTGTGAAAAGTCTGGAAAATGAGCATCGGCTGTTGCAAAATCATTATAATTACTGCCACTGTTGAATGATTTCAAATTGCAGAGGGAAGCGCGAAAATGTTCACTCATTGGTGTTGCACTCAATGGTGGAGACATTAAATTACAATTTACCACAGAAGTTGCTGTTGTTGTAACTGGAGTTGGCATAGGTGGTGAGAGTGTAGTAAAATTTTCGATTTGTTGGCCATTGTAATGTTTCGTAGAGGAGTTAGTAAATGGTGTATAAGGAGGCGTTGAGGGTTGTGTCATATCGTGATACATATTTAACGATAAAGATTTTTGTATGGGAATGCTAAGATTTTGATTATTCATTTTTAATGTGGAAGACATTATTATGATTTTTTTTTTTTTTTAATTATTTAATAATTTCACGTGAACATTATTTTCTTAAATTTTATTGTTCTTAATAAAAACAATTTTAATCAATCATAAAACAATACATGCATGTGTGTATAGTCACTAAATCGCGTGTATAATGTCATTTAGCCACACTTTTCGCTATAATTTGTTCACTTTTTTTGATAAACTTTTTTTTTATATTTTATTTTCAAAATAAAATATTTTTGGCTACTTTGCCAAAAAATTATAATATATGTTTTTTCTTTTAATTTTCTTGGGAAAACCCCATGTAAATATATATAGAAAAATGTTTGCTGTCTAACAACGAACGTTTTAAAGAGGTGCGTCTAATTTTTAAATTCACGTCTTTTTTTCAATTTTATTTTATGTCTTTTATTTTATTTTACTTTTTTTTTTTTTCTTTTGTAAATTTTACCGATCACTTCTCTAACGAGTTCTTGATCGCACCACGTTTCGTTTTAGAATAAACCATTAAACTAAAAGATGTTCATTATTTAAACACACGTCTAAGGATCGTACAACATCTTCTTAGCTCTTCTTCCCCTTTGCAATCCAAAATTGTCAACGCTGCTACGAATGCTGCAGCAGAGTTTTTATTTTATTCTTTTTTTTAATGTGTTTATGCTAAATCGTTGCCTTTCGTTTCCTCAGTCGCCAGTAGCTGTTTGCTTTTGTATTGCTGTTGCTGTTTACTTTATGGATTTTCCCTTTGTTATGTTGCACAGTTATGTGCATGTGTGTTGTATGCTGCACATTTTATTTTTCATTTAAAATTTGTTTTTTTTTTTCATACATGTGTATTTTAAGTTACTTGGGTTTTTCTAATATTCTTTTACTCCTTCTTATTGGTTGTTTGCTTTATAATTTCTAATTATTTAATTTTTTTTTTGTTTCAAATTTGTTTTTTATTAGTGCGTATATATTTTGTTATTTTATGTGTATGTGTATGCAACTCATCCAAATTTTAGTGATTTTTCGTGAAAAACTTTATTTAGATTTTTTTATTGATTGTAATTTGTATTAGTGGTAGAAATATATATATTGTAAGTTTTGTGAAACCTAAAAGACCTTATGGAAATATTAATGAATTTTCATTTTTTATATTTTCTAAAAATTTTATTTTTTATAAAATTTTTTATAAATTTCAATACATTTTCAACCCTCATATTTTTAAGACATATTTTATTACACCTATTATATAATATACTTTCTTCCTTAAATTGACAAAATTAACAAATTATATATTGTTGACACAACTATTCTCCATATGGATATACAAAATTTCAAGTTGGAGCATTATTTAGTTAAGCAGTTATCTACAAAAATAAAATCCAATTATTAATAATTTCTAAGCTATAGAAAATAAAAAATTAATTTAAGTGTACTTTAAAAAAAACAAAGACATTTACTTAAAAATTATTTATAGGAAGTTACTGTAGATCGAAAGTTCAAAAGGTCGAAATATGACTTATAAGAAACTCTACTTCATGCTTATGCGAAATTTCATGTTGGACACTCATTTAGTTCAGAAGTTATGTAACAAAATATGAACTAAAGTCAAATTTTGTATATGAATTATAAATTTTTAAAATATGTGCTCATAAAAAAATAATTTTAAAGTAATTTTCGTAAATATTTGAAATTTTACATACAAAAAATATGTATTTTTGTATTTTGCTTCTAAATCCTAAACCAATAAAGGCTCCAACTAGAAATCTAGCACAAAAATAGAGAATGGTTTCATTATCAATATATTTTTTTTTAAGAATTTTGAAAATACCGTTTTTCGAGATATTAAGCTTTAATCTTTATATTATAAATTTTGACCTTTGAACTTTCGAAGTATATAAATGTTTTACTTGTCCTTTTAGAGTCCTTGGGTTTTTCTATTAAATGAAATAAAAATAAGAATTGTACAATGTATACTTTAGCAGTTATGAGCAATAAAGTGTGATTACTTTTGGAAAAAATTCAACCGCTTATTGATTTTTGAAACGTCATATTTTTGGACCAGGAGTATTCTTTATTAAGGAAAATTGTGATCTGAGTAACATTTGCAATACTTAATGTCTGTAGTGAATTTCATTGAAATCGGAGATATCAAATCCGAAAATGCCTGTTTTTTGTCCGTTTGGATATGGAATCCCTCTACACTTTCTCATTTCATACAATAATTGTTGAAAAAGATTTTATTACAGATAAAATATTTATAGTTTCTCAAAAAAATTGGCATGAAATACATAAGCCCCACAATATTGATCAAATATTGGCTTTAGATGATCGTAACTCTTTAAGGTAATATAATAAGAATTGTTTAAATACAATGTTTAATGGAAATTTTTAGAAATAAATTTAATTTCAAAACCTCGCTGGAAAAATTTTAAAACATGTTCTAAAATCATTAGTTCTAGAACCGGTGTAATCAGAACCACTTTATATTTTTTTATAACATAAATAGTGGTATCACAACCAATTCTGACACCAATAGAGTAGAACGTATTTGTGGTTCTAAATTCGTTTTAAATAAAGTTTTCGAGAACTAGTGCTTAAGAACTAATTATGAGAACAAATTAATGACTTTCGAATGACTTCTTATAACTGTTTAAGAAATTTGTATAAAAAATTTCAAAAAATTAAATAGAAAATAAAAGACAGATTCTGAAAATTATTGGTGAAAGATATAGTTCTAGAACCGTTCCACAGAATGGGTACAGGCTAGCAATCTCTTCTACAGAACTTGT
>MINK01190769.1:0-15869 GCA_001735545.1 Phormia regina | reverse complement strand
TTTCATCACATACCTGAATATTTTTTTTTTTTTTTTTTAATTTTCGTCAGATGTTTTTTGAAAATTATTTCATGATTCATATTTAAGGCAAAGAGAAACAAATTTATTCATAAACAATAAAATGCCAGAATTATTGTGAGTTAATTTCTTTATATTCTGTTAATATTTGATATCAGTATTATTTTATTAAAATATTGTAACCCGTTAAAAGTTTAAAATGTTTGTTATCTCCCTAATTATTACAGTTTTTATAATTTAGATGATTTTAAATATACATTGCCTAAGTAGTTTACTAAATTATGTTTAATAATTACTTTTAAATTGTTAAAAAAAAAAATAAAACAAAGCTAAAAAATCATGTGTTTGGTGTTTCGAAATTAAATTTTCAAGGCTAGAGAAAATTAATTTACAACATTTGAGTTTTTTGTTTTTACAGTTTACACTTAACGTTCATGCTTCTGTGGTTTTAATTAATAAAATACTTAATACACAATAATTAAGTTTAACACAACAATAATATTGTAATATATATGTAAATACATATTTGTCTATGTATTAACATATAACAATTAACTCATGATGCTGGTAGTGCAATAGCACTTTGTTTTTTAAATTTTCAACATAAGTATGTATGATCATTTTTACATAGATATACACTGAAAAAAAAATAGTTTGGAAAAAAATTTGTAGAAAGAGAATTTGATGCTATATTGATACTAAAATGACAGTTAAATATATAGATTTATATGCTTATATACAAATTCTTTAACATGAAAACTTTTGTCAACTGTGCAATGCAGAAACTTTGAACTACTGTTCAATGCAAAGTCTTCGAAATACCCTATAAAGTTCAGTATTTATGCTAATATTTGTAGTTTGCAATAACTATTTGTTATATGTATATTCGCCTAATTAAGTTAAACATATATTTTAATATTTTCTTTTATCTTGTAAACAAAAATGTTCACGTTTTTATTTATTTATTTATTATTATTTTTTGTTATTACAGTGATTCCGTACAATTATATTCCTTTGTATTAACCACCGATGATTCAAAATGGCGTTTTGGATTTTGTCGGCACGATCCAAAGTCTGCTACCACAATGGTTATCATAACACTCTTGCCATGGCATGATACATTTCTAAGATTATTATCCGTACTTGCTGAGCTCAGAAGGACTGATCCAAAAGACTTTCATCAATTTCTAGCAGAGGCTTACAATAGTGGTGTACCAGATGTAGGCAGTCAATTGAGATTGGTTTATAGCCAAGGACAAAGTGTAAGTTGATTAAAAATTCATATCATAACTTAAAATTTGAAAAAAAAAATTTCCGTTCTAGCAATTCATATTTGAACGTCCTAAACAATTTCAATTGCCCAGCATACCAGAAAATGTAAGTGACAATACTATACGATTTTCTAATAAAAGAAATTATAATAAAAAAATGTATCTGTTCTTTTTTTTCAGCACAATTTGAATTTATATTATAATTTTGTTTATCCAAAGAATATGATCGCTGTATTTGCGGCCATGTTAGCTGAAAGACGTATTATTTTTACTTCTAAACGTTTAGATCGTTTATCTTCTTGCATACAAGCGGCTAATGCATTTCTTTATCCCATGGTATGGCAACATATCTTTATACCAATGATGCCTATGAAGCTAAAAGATTATTTAAGTGCACCTATGCCTTATTTAATAGGTGTACCTTCAATGGTATTAGATACGGTACTTATCTTATAATCATTTTTTCTAATTGAAATAACTATTTAAAGATTTTTTTGTTTTGTAAATTTAGATGATGCCTGAGGAATTAGGCGATGTTGTGATTTTAAACTGTGATAGAAACACTTTCGAAAGTCCCTTTGATGATGTTCACTCAATGCCACCTGAAATTGTTAACCACCTAAAGAAAGAATTAAGTCGCACCAGTGAACATATGGGTGATCGGGTTTCAAAAATATTTTTAGGAGTTTTGGTACAACTTATTGGTGGTTATAGAGATGCAGTTGAATTTCGTGATACTGGCAAAACATTTAACAGCGAGAAATTTATTGAATCGCGACCTTCACATTTAAGACCATTTCTTAGAAAAATGATGGAATTACAAATATTTCGTCAATTTATTGATGAACGTTTGGAAATGATGAACACGGGTTTGGGTTTTTCTGATGAATTTGAACAGGAAACTGTACGATATGCTGAAAAACGCAAAAAACATGGTCGTTTCTATCAATTTAAGGAAAAGGTAAGAGATGATTTCTTACCACTAATTTATTTTTTGCTTTTCGCTTTATTTATTGTTAAATTTACAGCTATTTTATAAAATTCATGTTTATTTAATATTTTGTTTTGTTATTTTCTTTAGTAATTCTTTTAATTTTATTATTTAGCCTATATTTGTTTTTTTTTTGTTACGTTTCCATACATATGGATGTTTATGCTTTTAAAATGCTTTAAGTTAGCAAAGCAAATGCATTATTATTAATCACCTGGTTAAAATGGGGAAATACACACACACATACATATATAAAAGTAATAGCAAAATGCAATTAAATTGATTTAGTATTAAAACAGAAAATATATCGAATATCATTATATAAGTCTTTAGTATACGAGAAACGAAATAATAATGTTTAATTACAAGTTATTAGTTTTAATTTATAATTGTATATCTTATTTTTTGGAAAGTTGTTAATTACTCACACAATAATATGTTTTTGTATGAGGGTGGTAAGGAGTAAAAATCAATAGGATTAAAGCCTTATAAAAAGTTAAATTTATAATATATTATATGCTTCTTAGAACCATTTAGTGTTATTTTTCATTTAACTAGTTGTGCACAAAAATAATCTTAATATAGTGTGAGGTAAAATGTTATTCAACCTTTTTAGTTTTAAAAATAAAATCCTAATAAAGTATATTCCAACACCTTATTTAAAAGATTCCGAAAAAATTCAATTGCCTAAAAAAGTATACTGAATAAATTAAAAAAAAAATAATAATGAAGAAGTTCAAATGTATATGGAATTTACGCAATTCACTTTCTTTATGAAAATGAGGAAATACAAAATTCCAAATCACAAGAGTCTTGTGAGTACAGATTTGTAACCCGTTTATTTAAACCCTACTTATCAATGATTAAAATCAGTTTCAATATAATGAACAATTTTTGATAACAAGCCATATTTTAGATAATCATGAAAAGATGCCAAATAACTAAGAATTTAAAAATATTTTTTCGAGAGATAAAGCTCCTTCTTACACAAAACGGCATTGTTTTCACAGTCCCAAACAAATTAAAATAAAGCTGGAGTAGAAACACTAGTTAAAAGTTAAGAAACTAAATAACTTAATATCAACAATCAAAGAGAGTTCATGTAAAAACGAATTGAAATTGAAACTATATTTTAAAGAAATTAATAGATAAACTAACAAATTATATTTATTTTCCAAATGTCAACGTTCAAAACTCAGATATTAAACGACTAGATTAAAAGAGGATTTTATAATATATTTAACTGAAACAGCTAACGCATTTCTAACAAAAGCAGTATTTGTTTTAAGCTTTATAAAAATGAATTAAAAGAAAACAATCCTGGTTCTTTTGATATGTGTTCTACTAAATTAAAATACTTACTGCCTGTTTTTATAAAACAAATGTAAAATTCGTCTCGTCAAAATGTATGGAAAACAACAACATATAAATTTGAAATTTATGTGTTGTTTTCCTTACATTTTGACGAGACAAAGTTTTCGTTAAAAAAACAGCGCATTGTATAACCCTGTTATGTAAATAAAAGGTTTGAGTAAAATTATAATAAAAATAATTGAAGATTTCAATCAATCTTTCTAATTAGTTTTACAAAACAGGATCCATATGCATTTTTTTTTTCAAGTTCTGCTTTTATATTTATATTGCACTTATTTTTCTTTAAATACTTTTATTGTTTGTTTTTATTTCATTGTATTTAATTTGAATTTTCGTTAATTTTTTTCCAGTATTATTTGGGAAAACATGGTTTAAATAAAGTTTTCAATAAGAAAACCTACACTATTAATGCTACTTAAAACCATTAGTAAACTTTATTTCTTATAAACAATATAATTTTATTAAACAAAACATTCAACTCTACTGTGATCTGCAAAATACCCCTATTATCTACTATTAAAATAAAAAAAAAAGTTCGTAAAATTCCAAATATTAATTTCTTAAATAAAAACTAAATTAGTTTTTAATACAGTAACTCTACTAACTTATGGGTTTGGAAGCACAGTAATTTTTTGAACAAATGCACCGTAAAATTTGTTTTGATTTCAATTTTATAGCTTTTTTTTAATTTGCTCTAGTACTTGCATTAATCATTTTTTCTAATTTTATTTTTTAATTATATTTTTTTGTTTTTTTATTTTATCATTTTAAACATCAAACATACTCATTAAATAATGCTTAATAGTTTTTAGAAAATTATTTAAAATAAAATATATATTTTTTCTCGTACTTTTTTGTATTCTTTTCATATTGAAATGTATCTGCGCGGCTACAACAACGTCAACTAAAAATACCAAAAATATAAAAAAAAAACATTAAAACGTTTGTCCTTTATTGCTTGCATACTACTCTGTCCATTCCTTTAAAAACAAAAAAAATCATCCTAATTTTAAATGTTGACTTAAAAACAAACAATATCCAAACAAACAAACAAAAAAAATCACATTTGCAGACTAATCCCGCTGTTAAGTCCGCTGTTAAATCGGTGAGTGGTAAATTAAAAATAACTTAAAGGATTGTTATAAATTAAAACATTTATATTTAATTTTTTTATTAACATTAGTCTTTAAGTATGTAGTTAACAATTAATTTAGTTAAAATATAACACAAAGTAGTTAAACACAAGGCCATATTTTAATAGTTTGTCAATTTGTCTCTAACGGCAATTCTCAATAAATAACTAACATTTTGAATTTGAACATTTTTTGCAGGTTAAAGAAAGTTCTCAGACTGCAAAACATGCTTACAAAAATCTTAAATCTAAATTGCGTGATATAACACCACCACATATGAATGCCCATAATACAACACATTTTCGTTCTCATTTAACTTCAAATTCCCAACATGATCGTATGGATGGTGTGGTTTATGGTAAAGATATTGCTATAAAATCGTATATGGGACGTCATTCGGCACCAAGTTCTCCTATATTTGGTAAACGTGTTAATGGTGTGGCGGGAACTTCATCGGTGGGTTTTCAATATGCTTCCAAAGAACAAATTGCAAGTGCCTCTTTGCATTTGCGTCGTGCTCCAACACCTTTGGCCATGTCTAACTCGAGTACGCACATACAGTCAAATGGTTTTGAAAAATCTACAATTGGTTCTTATAATCTTAATAATAATGTGGCTTCATCTCCTACAGTCAGTCCGGCGAGTTCGTTATGCTCGTCTGAAATGAATTTATCGCAGGAATTGCAAAATCATCCGCTATTTAAAACACCAATTGTGGATAGAAGTGTAAGTAATAATTTTGAAATTTAAAACAATTCCTTGTTTCGTCTAAATGTTATTTGTACATTTTTTGTTGTTACGTTTTAAAATTTTTCATGGCGGAGTTACAATTAGTTTTTTTTTTTTTAATCAATTGTACAGATTAAGATTTATTAAATTTATTTTTGTTTCGATATAAAGAACATTTAGTAATATAGTAATAGAATAATATAGTATAACACAGGTCCTATAAAAAAATATGTGGCGTAGATAGATAGATGCTATACGTGATCAGATAGTGATTACCAATTATAGCAAGAACAATTTATCAGTATATTTTACAATAACACAATTTAAAGGAAGTATCGCCAAAAAAATCGCCATACGAAAATTATTTTATTTTTTTATTCTTTATCTGCCCAACAGTTTAGGGGAAATTGAGAAATGAGTGTCGGAACAATCATTTTTTTTTTTTTTTTGAGAAAATTTAAGTTTTTAATCAATCATAGCTAGATGAATAAATCTTTGTTTTATTGTTGTTGTACGTTGAATTTGATTTTTCAGTGGCGTTTTTTTATTTTAGAGTTGATTTTTTAAATACTATTTACAAAGTTGGCCCTAAAATGAAAAGCGTCGATGTTCCCAGCTCATATAAAATTTACTTCATTTTAAGATATCGTTTTTCAAAATTTGGATACAAGATATACTAAAGACTATATTTTTATGTGAGATGTAGCAATAATATGCATTTTTTATACGCTTGAGATAAGAATATGTGGTCTTTTTCCTTGGACACTTTAAAAAAAAATATATCGGTTATTTGTACGGCGTATGTGAGTTTTTTTGTTAATCCTGATAAGCTGGTGTACAATTTCTGAATTCTTACATTTTCAAAAACCTTTTACACTACCTTTAGACTTCTTTTGCTACAAATGAATAATAATTAATAATTAAAGAAACCTTTATTAAAATTTATAATTTCTTGTAATAAAAGATTAATAAATTTTATTAAAGTTCTTTATTGAATTTTCTTTTTCTTTTTTTGTTAAGTGTTTTCATACTGTTTTTCGAACTTTACACCAAAGTTTGCGCAGTTTTTGGAAAACTTCGATATTAAAAAAGAGTTATTCTCTTTTATATGTCAACGATTATAAATTGTTTTAGCGGGACTGAGATTTTGCGTATTGGTGAGATTTAAAAAGTTAATTTTAATCGAATAAAAAGTGAATTTTTTAGGTCGTTATTCATGTATATATATTTTATTTGGGCATAATCATCTTAATATAAAATATATTTATAGATTAAAAAAAACTATTTTGTTGTTTGTATATACTAACGCTTAGTAGTGACAAAAACGGCTCCGACAATTTTAATCATGTCAAATCAACCATTGGCCGGCCCTACAATTGCATAGAATGGGGAAATATATTTTGTATATAATTTCATTATAAAGAAATGCTATTTAATATTGTGATTCTTTTTCAACTCATATAAATTTGTTTTGGTTCATAAAATTTGTATCTTTCGGTATTTTTATGATAATCTTCAACATTTGAGTATTATATCAATTATAGTTACTTCATGCTGTTTCGTATTACAGTGAAAAATTAAATCCCTACAGTAATCCATTCTATTTTATATGCAACTGTGAGTTTCCCTGACGAAAAATAGATTTCTTATAGTTTTAGCTTAATAGATAAAAAAATGTATAGGTAAAGAAATGGTTATTATCCTGTTTTTTTAATTCGATAAAAACAGTTTGCTTTATATCTATACACTGATATTTTTCTTCAAATTAAACTTAGTTTCAATTATCTTTTTTTTATATACATATATATTTTTAAAAAAGTTATTGTTTAATAACTGCATTATAATTTAAGAAATAATATCTGTTGACTTTTTATTTTCTATTATTTACAATAATATATTTAATTTAGCTTCAATAGATTTAATCTTTTTATAAAACTCATTTGGCAATTTTATTAGAAATTATATTTTGCTTAGTTTAATAGTTTTTTTTTATAACTCCGCCTTTAAATGTAAGACAACAATCATTGTTGAAAATTTTATAGATATTTTTATTTGTTTATTTGTTCTGATGATAAAAAAATTGCCTGTTTAATACAATATGAAGCTTTATGTTTTAAAATTTCTGTTATTACTATCGCTTTAATTGTGTCATAAACATAGTACATACATAGTTTATGTCCTTACATATATCTTTATACACGTTATTTTTATTTATTTTATTTTTTTGAATTATTCTTTTCTTTTCTATGGTTATTTTGTGCGTCTAATGTTGCATAATTTTGTGCGGTTGTCCTCTTTCATTAAACATGAACTTCATGAAATTATTAAAATTAAAATAATATATTTAATAATACAAAAAAATCTAAACATAAAAACAGCTTAAACCATGTCACAGTTTAGAGCCTAATCATCGCATAACGGCCTCTCGTACCGGGGGGCCACCCCCGGCAAGGCCACCACCTCCAGCACCTCATTTATTACAGCTTTATCAACAACAGCCGCAGCAATTGCAACAACAGCTCAATGGGCCAACATATTATAATCACCCATATGGTTCACATCCTCGTGTAGAAGGGAAACCACCATATGTACCCAGACCGGCACCACTTTACATTCCAAAATCGAAATCACAAACCCTTAATACAGCTACCATAAATACTACCAATACCACTACTACTTCTACCACCAATACCACTAGCAATCATTTAACACATCAACAACAGCTATTATTACAGCAACAATCACTACCTTCATATACATCAACTCCCAATAATCAATTTATACAAACAACTGATTCCTCTTACGATACACCGCCCGATATGCAATCACCTCCTGTGCCACCCAGACGTCAAGCCAACACTACGCCTCCAACGCCAACGCCCAATAATGTAGGTGGTGCTGTCAATATCTTATCGAATGCTGTAGCTGCCACAGCTGCTGCTGTTACAGCTGGCATCACACGTCTGGAGCGTAATTGCTGGCAGGATTATGCAGAATCACAATTGCTACAAAATGATTCTTTACGCAGTTCAGCTTCTTCGTCATCGAACAATTCAAATACATCACATTCATCATCATCGAGTGCATCTTTTGTAACGGCCGCTTCACGCTTTTCCCTTTATCAATCATCGCCCCCCGGCTGTGAGCCACCTGTACCAGCTCCTCGTTTAAAAAAAGAAAAAGAGGTATACTTTTCAAACCAAACTCTTCTGCATCAAAGTAATGTTTTCCGATAAAAATAATGACTCATCTCTGTTGTCAGTAATATATTAAATGAGAAATGTATTTGTCTTTTGTTGGGAGATCAAAATTGTTAACAAAATAATTTCTGTTGAAAAAACTTTTCTTGAAATTGAAAAAAGTGTAAAATTCGGGGCTCTCCAGTATATGCTTTTGAAATTTTTTTGTAGTTATTACAAAAGTTATAATTTATTATAAGAATTTTTTTAATAACTAAATTCCTTTTCCTACTGCGAGTTAACTATTTTTTGGAAAGCTTTTTGTTCTGTAAGAACTGAATAAATATGAAAAATTTTAATATCTGAAAGATTAAAATAATGGACGAGAAAACCAACATTCAATGCATTTTTAATCAATTAAACTTTCTGCCAAAGATTAGTATGAATTAAAAGTTTTCATAACAAATTTTGGTGTATTTCTATTTATTCCAATTAAACAAAATTATGGAAATAACATAATTACTAAAAATTATTTACAATCAGTCCCAAAAATCCTTTTCATTCTTATAAAAAATAAAAATCCAAATAAAGACAATACATGACTTATTGAATATTTGCTTACATATTAATTGTTATTGATATGTTTATAAACGACAAAATGGTCTGATCTGTTAACATTACTGATGTTCATACCTGCGTGTAGTCAAATAAAAATCAACAACCTTTCGAACCTAAACTTAAAAAAAATTATCTTGTATATTCATCAAATATCCACTTAGTGTAACACTAACACTTTTTAACAATTAACAAATAATCACTCATAATACTCCATTTCATATATAATATTAATATGCAACCAACCTCATATAAATATTTGTAGAATTTTTGTTTTGTAGTAATTTGGCTATTTGTCCTTGTCATTTGTTTCCTAAAAATATGTTTAATTGTAATTTGTATGTGAATGTAGTTGTATAACAATTTTTTAAACCAAATAAATAATGACTAAAAATTATTTGATTTCTTTAATAAACTTAATATTTTCAAGTCAACTAACAATTAAATGTATTTATTTGCTTTGTTTTTTGCCCAACTTTTTGTTTTCTCTCTCTCCTACTATCTCTCACTCTAAAACAGTCCTTACGTTCTCTACAGCCCCAACATATGACAATGGGTATGAATGGTATTAATAATACAGCTTCCTCAACCACCACAACAACTGCTGCTACTACTAATTCCCATGCTTCAGAGGATTCAATGAAAGATCTAATATCGCTGGACGATAGTCATAATAGTAGTTTTGATTTAGAAGATTTTGATCCTTTAAATCAAAATGCTCGTCCATTGCCAACACATATTGTTGGCGGTAATAATCAAACTACTAGTATTAATAGTGCTAGTCAAAATACTCAAAAGAAATCAACAACCTTGCCTACAAATGCTACACATCCCTCAGCACTAATGACTACGTCTAGCATAAGTAATCCCTTATACACATATTATACACCACAGCATTTGCCGTCAACAACAGCTTTGAAACCTCCTACTGAGAAACCTCCACCTTTACCCAAGTCAGTACCACCTCCTATGCCACCACCAGATGAAGATTTTGAATTGCTGCGTAAATATGGTCTCGATCAATTTACTTTGATAACAACAACAGTAACATCGACTAGTAATAGTTCAACTATAACCACAACTGGCATGAGTAATTGGACAACATTTGATTGAAGTCTGACGAACTCTTTTACAAATTATAAATCGTTTAGTTTCCAATTTGTTTTTATTTGAATAATTTTTTTTGTCATGTATGTAAATATTAAAAGCAAGTAAAGAAAAATTAAATATATATATTTTAAACTAGTAATGTAAAATATTAAAATATTTTGTTAGATTTATATAGCCAGAGAATATATCTATGTATGTAAAAATAATAAATAAATTAAATTTATATATATAAAAAAAAAGAAAACATAATTAATATTTAAAACTAGAAACAAAAGAAAACGAAATCAAATGATCTATGTATCTTTATTATAAGTCTTAATTATGTGATTAGTATTTAACTAAATATTTGTTGTATATATATATACACATACAGTCTTACATTTATATTTGTATTTGTATACTTTGTAAAAATGTTAGTTTTAATTGCTTTTAAGAGGATTTTCTTAGTTTTACATGATTTATTTTTTTTTTCTTGTTCTTATTCTATTGCAATTTAATAACAAAATTTGTAAAAAAATCAATACTATAAAATATACTATCTACACAAACTCACACACATATATAAATATATAAAAGACGTACTTCGAAATTTACTAGAAATATTTAATAAATTATTTTAAAAAATAATACAAAAAACAAAAATTAAAAGCTTTTATATTTTATTTTACACATTTAAAAAATATAAATAATTTTACTGGTAATTCAATTAATTTCGTATTAATTATCCACTTGTTCGTAGATAGCTACAAGCTAACATATTATTATCGTATAAATTAGGAGATCCTGTAGGGAAACAATGTTAAGAACCCCGATAAATTTTCGAATTTTCAAAAGCACTAAACTTATTTACATTTCGTTATACTTCTTATTGTGAATCACATTAGGAAATTGGGTATCTCTATAAATTGTTAAAAAATCCATCTCTAAGTATAAATTTTAAACATAATAATCATTCGTACTGAAATAGAAATATTTAAGTTATAAATGAAGTCTTTATAGATAAATTTCACCCAAACTTTCCGAGCCTAAATTGTAGCTTTTCCGGGGCATGGATTATCAGTGAAAAAATGTTTAAAGAGTACGATTTAATATTTCTAATATATTTTGGAAGTATATATATGTATGTATCTACTTCTGACAATTGAAAAATACTACGCCAGAGCTAAAAAGATTTCCAATGAAAATATTAAATGCATATTGAACTACATTTGTTTTTAAAATACTTAATTATTATAAAATCAACAGGATCGACTGAGTTACTTTACAAACGGATTTTAGTATTCTGCCAAACAGTAAGTGACAAAACTAATTAAAATTACTTTATTTTAAATCTTAAACGTTTTTTTTTTTATTATACCTCTAAAAATGGTTTTGAAATTTCCAACATAAAAATACTATAATAAAAACTACCCAAAATTGCATTTTTTAAATTTCAGACCATTTTTTATTTAATTTATATTCGAAATCATTTTCCACTTTTAGCTTTATTTTCAGCCATAACACCACTAATGCGTGCACATAAAGCATCAGCACCTTTAACATTAACCTCTTCATAGTCCGGCAATGATTTCATACGTTCCATCCAAGCAGTAATAAGCGGATATTTTTCAGCATCGACTGGCAATAATTTGTGCAAAGTGATGAGTGTTGTATTTATTGATATATCAGCTACGGTCATTTCATTGCCCACAACATATTGTCCCTGTTTTAGAAAGGCCTCAAGGAAACTATAAGCATTTTGACACATTTCAATTGTTTTAGGATTAAAATCGCCCTCGCCACCATAGATATTGCGGGCCTAAAAAAAAGAAAAAGAATAATTTATTGTGCACAAGTTTATGATATCTATTATATATCTCAAAGTTTTGAACTTACCACCATGTCTTTAATAACCTGGAATAATACTCCATTTTCATAATGCAAACGATGATCAACACGTGCTCTTTTGCTTAAATCCTTGGGATATAATTTATCATCCTTAGCATATTTTGAGACCATAAAACAAATAATAGCATGACTGAAGATAAAATTAAAAATAATAAAAATGTACTTATTTAATAAATAATATTTGTTTTATTCTAAATAAAGATTTTTAAACTCGATTAAAAATCTAAAGATTTTAAAATCTTTTAAATCTTGAATGCTAACTTTTACAGTATGTCCCATGATATCGGTCGAAAAATTCGTTCGACAAAATAATCGAAAACAATAACAAAATTTTAAATTTATTTGTTGTTTTCCATATAAATTATCGAATCGTGGGATTGGTCGTTACTATATGAATGTAGGTACACGCGTAATAGAAAATTACCTGTCAATATATACTTCACCATCAGTGTCTACAAAAACCGGAATTTGATGTTGTGGATTTAACTGAAAATGAAGCAAAAAGTTTTTATGAATTTAAATTCAAATAAAATTAACGGTATTTATACGGCTGCAATGAACCGAAAGCTTTTCAGTTAAAAGTCTCTTAACATAAAAAAGCTTAATAAAAATACTTTACTCTCTCCTTCTCTCTCTCTATCATCAGTGATGGATTTTGTTATGGTATACATTTTATACAAATTAAAAATTTACTTTTTCAATGCTTGAAGAAAATGGTTGCAGTTACTTTTTGGAATCTAATAGTACCTCGTTACAGAAAAAATTAAAAAAATGTATGATTTAAAAAACTGCAATTTTATTGTGATTCATAATGAAATTAAAGTAAGTGTGTGACAATTTTCTAAAATAATTTTCAATAACGAAAAAATCTATTTATATATCAAACTAAAGCTTAACATAATAAATGTGCGTATTTATTTTTTCACCAGGACGTAAATTTTTATCTCAAAATTAAATTTTATAAAATATTTTATTTACACAAATTATATCAACCCGATATTTTAAATGAATGCTATGAATACCTGCATTATAATAAATGTTTTGATTTAAATGTTACAGAACAAATCCTTTATATAAAGGATGTAATTAAGTAATAAATGCAACATTTAAATAAAAAATTTAATTATATCGCAGAGATTCGTAGCTTTCATTTCGGCATCCATATTGAGTCAATCGTTTGTAAGATATAAATTAAAATTGACAACCTGGAGAAAAAGTTGGTTCACAGTTTTACACAAGGAAACAATTTGAAAATTTTACTTTCTTAACGTACCGTCTATACTAGCCATTTTCATGAACAAAACGTCGGCAGAGAAATACACACAATTTCTTTCATTTTGTTTTGAGTGGGCAGAACATTTGTCGAACAAATCATAATTTTTTTTTTTGCTGACAGTGTTACTTCGATACTTTTGCATACAGCGCCTCTTCTTCCGCATGCAAAATGACGTTTGATGGCAGACTGGTTGCTCGAACAATTGCTGCGAACACCGGTTGTGCGCAACAAGCTATCAAAACATGACATGTTGGGCCCACACTATCCAATGCATGTGCGCTCACAAAATTCTTGCTTCTTTACTCGAACATGACAAAAAGCGTCGTTGGACGGTGCGTAAGTTGGATATAGCAGTTAGAAAGTTCCAAAGCCATTCTTTCAAAATTCAGTTTCGAACTGTAAAAATTATATTAATTATTTTTAATAGATTGGAATTTCAATAAACAAAAAACTTCTTATTTCTCCAGCAGAAACTCTGGTAAATGGCATGCAGTTATGTGTGCCAATTACTTTTCATGATAACAACTACTATCTGCATTACATGAAAGTCTATATATTAGTAAATACTACTTTTAAACTGATATGTTATCTTCAATTCATATTTTTTATCAATCTTTATTTTAAATTACCAAAAATGATATCTTTAATACTTGTTTAACTTGTTCTCTAAGCCGACGAATATTTAATTTCGGACAATTTACGTTTTAATATTATATCTTTATTTAAATACATGTTAAATATAATTAAAAAATTATCAGCTTGTTTGTATCCATATATTCGAGTTATTTTAACCGTAATGTAACAGTTTACTATTCTTTGGCTATAATTGACTTTTGCAGTTACTTTGGAAATTAATAATGATTAATAGCTTCAATGTATTAGCTTATTTTTTTTACAGATCATCTAAGTAATGACTTTCTGAATGCCTAACAGGAATATAATATTATATACAGTAAGTTATCGAATGTAAAAATTATATTAATTATTTTGTAATAGATTGAATTTCAATAAACAAAAAACTTAATTATTTCCCCAGCAAAAACTTGGTAATGGCATGCAGTTACGTATGCAGTTACTTTTTAATGATAACAACATACCATCTGCATTACATGAAAGTATATTAGTAAGTACTTACTTTTANNNCAATATTATTTTTTATCAATCTTTTCATTTAAATTACAAAAATGATATACTTTTAGAGTCAGAGTCAAACATGAAAATACATTACTTGTTTTTCTATGCCGAACGAATATTTAATTTCGACAATTTAGTTTTAAATTATAATCTTTAATTTGAATATATGTTTTCAATAAATATAATTAAAAAATATATCAGCTGTTTATTAAACTATATTTGGGGAGGGAAATTTCCCATTTTCCTTTTCCACGCCTGGGTATTACTACACTATATCAGTTCTTAATAACAGAACTTAGTTTTACGTTTTTATTATTACAGGCCAACTCATCAACAAAAGGGTAATGAATTTTTACAACAAAATTACCCCCAATGGCACTTTGGCAGCAATAAAGAATATTTACCCAATTATGTACCCATCTTCCATCACTGATTAATAATTGAAAAAGTTGTTGTGCCAAATGCAATACGAATAGAAGTTTCTACCGGTTTCTTTCAACATAAATTGCCAATATTTGTTATTGTCTCATAAACTTACCTTCAAAAATTCCTCACTTAGATGTTGTTTTTGTGAAAAATCAACAAATCTATTTAAAAGAATATAAATTAATGATTAATTATGTAAGCAATTATAATTTTAATTAATATTTAATATTTCTTCTTCTAATACTTAAGAAACTTACTTTAAATCCAAATCTAAACCAATTAATTTGGCTGTAATCATGCAAGTTCTGGCTGGAGGGCTAAATAGGGCATAATATAATGTTGGTTTACTCATTGCAGTAAATAGATGACAATTATAATGGGTTTATAAATAATATTTAAGAAAATTTGTTTAGTTTTAACAGCGTATATGTTTATTTGTTGACTGTTTGTTATAAACTAAGAAAAAGCATGCATTTTTTGGTTGAAATCTCCAAGTGATTAAAGCTTTTTTGCAGAGATGGTTTTCTGAGCTTTTAAATGGTACTTAATTTTATGAAAAAAAAGTACTTTATTATTAAATTAATATACCTACCTCTGTTTAGTCCTGGAAGGGCTTCGATATTTTACGATTTTAGTGACTAACACTAACTTTTATTAAAAATATTGGAAAACGTGTCATTAAAATGAAAAGTAAAACAATTGATTTTTGGTTGATGAATTAATTTT
>MINK01190768.1:0-12987 GCA_001735545.1 Phormia regina | reverse complement strand
AAACATGAGTAAACTTAATTTTCGATTTTCGGAATAAAAAATAAGTGAATTTATATATTAACTTTTATTTTCGATTATTAGATGAATATTTATTGATTTTTAGTACATAATTATCATTTTTTTTCTTTAAAAATTCAATGAAATTTTAATTGTTGTTTTTTTTTTTTTTATAAATTTTTATCATTGACGTTTTGTTTGCAAAATTTTAATAATTTAATTTATTTCTTTTTGTCCGTGATTTTCCAGGTACGCTTCATATATTTTTCTTGGGAGACAATAGATCGTATGCAGTAATGAAGTAATAGCTATTTCAAAAAAGGCCGTATTCGAACGCGTAAAGAGGAGATATACCGATTCCAAGCAACAGTGCCATTGCGCTTCTTCCTTCAGTAAACTCAGAAAAGCTGTAAGTGGGTATACTTTTTATAATACACCTTTACCTACAGGTGTAAAGGGGTATATATAGGAAGTTTTGTCATTTCCGTTTGTATATTTCTACAACATATCTTCTAAGACCGAAAAGGGTTGTATATATTTTTTATCCTTATTGAGCAGGCGGGAGTCGATATAAAAAGAGTTTTCCCTAAGAAAAATCAGTATTATATCAATGAGAGCGAAATATAATTCTTAGAAATCGCATAATAAAAATTAGCAGAGATAGGTTAATAATTAACTTGGTATATCGGCTAAAAACCTGAGATACGGTATTCAACCCAAACATAATATCGTAATTTGTTGTCAGGCTTAAGTCAATATAATCTTACTTTAAATTTTATTCACAGAAAAAGAACAAATAATAAAAAAAAAAAAAAAAAAAATCGGTTCATTATACCCAGATATCGAGCCAATCATTTTAGTACTTTTATGAAGTCCTTATATATAGGCTACAGGTTCGCTGTTTTTTTTAATATCCAACGAAATTCGTTTCATAAACAACCGATGTTTATATTGTTTTTTGTTTAGCCAACGTACGTTTAGTTAGGGGACATCAGCATGTTCCTAATTTGTATCATACGTTTGGTCCGTTGTATCGGTTTGTTTTTGTATATTTATCTTACTGAAATTATGAATTTATTTCAGTAAACCCCTCTGCTATGTCAATGACTGGGAAAGATCTTACGTCGCCGCTGATAACCATGGCATACGAAAGCCCATCAGAATTTTCAAACTTATCTCTTTAATACATTATTCTCTTTTAAAAGAAAGCCTNTGAAGGTATACGAAATATATGAGGTGTACAAATAGTTTTGTCCCTAACTGTATGTATTTGTTTTCGTTTTATTTCTACAAATGTTTAGGCCGGTCATCTCTTTAAATTCATTTTGAATTGTTCTTTTTTTTCATAGACTCTCATTTCTAGGAGTTCCTTGTTATTTCGAAAACTTTTCTTTTGTTGATTTACAGGTACGCTCCTATATTTGAAATCGTATGCAGTATGAAGAATGTATTTCAAAAAGGCGTATTCGAGCGTAAAGAGGAGATATACCGATTCAAGCATCAGTTCAGTAAACTCAGAAGCTGTAGTGGGTATACTTTTTATACCCTTCATCACGGGTGTAAAGGGTATATATATGAGTTTGTCATTCCATTTGTAATTTCTACAATATTCTTCTAAGAACCGAAAAGGTATGTATATATTTTGGATCCTTATTGATAGGGAAGTCGATATAAAGAATTTTTAGAAATCAGTTTATACATCAAATTATGGGAAATATTTCTTAGAAAATCGCTAATAAAAATGAGCAAAATCGTTTAATAAATAACTGGGATATCGGCAAAAAACCAAAGGTACTCCCAAAAAAATCGTATTTGTTGTCGGCTTTTCTCGGCTTCTATAAATCTTACTTTAAATTTTATTTAAAAAAATCGTTCACAAACAACCTAGTTATGGGACAAAAACAAAAACATATATTAAGCATTGTTGTTGTTTTTTGTATAGGCAAGTAGTTTAGTAGGCAACATCAGTGTTCTTGTTGTTGTTGGTCGTGTATGCGGTTTGTTTTGAATTATTTCGTACCCCCCTGCTTCTGCAAGGGATGGAAGATTTACTTGACTGATCGCAAGGGATAGAAAGCCATCAGGAATTTCAATACTTATCCCTTTAATACATTATTTTTTTAAATAAAGCCTTGCTATCATTGTTTAGAAAGGATATCCGCTATGTGTTGCTTCCACTAGCCGTTTATTTCTTTTTAACACTTCCTTAAAATAATCTTTCAGTTTCGGAATGTATTGATATAATTTCCGATAAACCATTTTTTTAGATTTCTCTCCCAAATCTCCATACTGCTTAATAGGGGTCCTGCATTAGAGTTAAAAGCTTTTATAACTTGCAAACTAATAATGATACAAAAAAAGTTGAATAGCTGTCGTTATTCATTTAAAAAATAATTAGACAAGTTTCTGATACTTTATTGAAAATCGTCCATTTTAGGGAGAAAACGGGTAAATACTGTATTTTGGTATTTTTTTTTTGCACCATATGTACCTTTGAAACCAATCAACATTCAGATAAAATTTATGTGGTATTCATAACTTATCAAAAAATGAGAAATACAAGTTTGGTACTTTTTAGAAATTCAAACGTTTAAGGGGTAAAAATCATACCTATTTTTGGTACTTTTTACATAAAACATTTTTTTATTGGAATGCATTTATTGGATGAAAAAAAAGTTCCAAAAAAGGGGTAAATGCGGAAAATTGCATTTTATTGCATCTTAATAATGAATTTTCATGAGAGTGGAATACTTAAAGATACATGGTCCTGTGGGAAAGAATTCCTGAGGATGGACTTTTTGGTACTTTTTTCTT
Organism: Phormia regina; assembly: GCA_001735545.1. NCBI lineage: Eukaryota > Metazoa > Arthropoda > Insecta > Diptera > Calliphoridae > Phormia > Phormia regina. Next base: position 10,176 of record MINK01190768.1, on the reverse strand, counting down.
CTTCTATTGGTACTTTTTGCATTTTCTGTAATATTTAACCTAGAAACATGAAATAAAATACGCATGGTTCGATGTTGCAAAGAATTCACAAGGGGTATTTTGTTCTTCTAATGGTGCTTTTTGAATTTTCTATATTTATGAACCTAGAAACATTTGGGATATGTGGTCCTTAGTCAATCAGAATTCATAAAAGGGGTTTTTGTGGTCCTTTTTTTGTTATTTGAATGGTACTTTTTGAATTTTCTAAAATTATGAACTTAGAAACATGAAATTAGGGTTATGTGGTTCTTAGTGAATAACAGGGGACTTTATGGGTACTTTATGAATTTTCTGTAATATTTGACATAGAAACATGAAATTAAATATATATGGTCCTATATGGGAAAAAATTCACAAGAGCTTTCTTTATGGCATTTTTTTGTTCTTCTAATGGTACTTTTTAATTTTTTTATAATTATGAACCAAAAGGATGAAATTATGTGAATCCATAAGAGGAGATTTTATGGTACCTTTTTGCACTGATAGTACCATCAGTGAAAAAAGGTACAATACCATGAATTTCTATAATTTTTAATGTAGATACGTGGTCTTAAGTTAATGAAAATTCATTACGTACCGTCTATACTAGCCTTTTTTTTTGTTCGCACATAAACAAAACGTCGGCAGAGAAATACACACAATTTTTTCATTTTGATTTGAGTGGGCAGAACATTTGTCGAACAAATCATAAGTTTTTGTTTGCCGACAGTGTCACTTCGATACTTTTGTATACAGCGCCTCTGCTTCCGCATGCAAAATGACGATTGATGGTAGACATGGTTGGTGCGAACAAGAACAAAACATGAACATGTTGGGTCCACACTATTCAAATGCATGTGAGCACAAAATTTTGTTTATTGCTCGAACATGAAAAAAGCGTGTGTGGACGGCGCGTTAGTGGACATTGTGGTACTTTTTCGTTCATATGATGGTTTATTATATTTTTGAAGAATTTCTAAGACAGTCATTCGATGTCAAAACGGATTCTATGCCATGTTGAAACATCCTTTACTGAGAAGAATTTTTCATAAAAAAACTTAATTTTAATTATATTATTATTCAATAAAACCCGCGCAACGCCCGGTCAATCAGCTCGTAGAAAATAAAATGAACGGACATCGTTAAACTACATAATTTTCGGTACGAAATGTAACTGGTCCAGCCAGACCATATTAGGTACGAATGTGACATGTACACCAATTTTACCTTATACTTGTGTTAGTTTTATCATTCAACTTTTTTTCACAGAATCTTAGAAAACAAAATTGTAGAAGGGTAACAGTAATTTCAAGTCTTCAAGCTAAATTACAAATATATGAACTTTACATTTAAATCAGCAATTAGTTTGGCCAGACCAGTTTGAAAGACGAAGGGAATAAGGGAAGAACAAATTATAAAGAGATAATAATAAAATTATTTTATATATTTTACATCATGTTGCTTACAGAGTCGAATTGGCGTCGGGATAAAAAGAAAAAGGATGTTAATATTATGAACTTGAGCCTGAATAAAAATACAGAAATTATTTTTTATATATGTTTTGAAAATTTTAACTTAACATTTATATTATATCATTTATAATATTTATTAATTACCTGACATCATGTTATGTTAAGTTTAAACAAACCACAATAAATGTTTAATGTTATTTTAAACATATAACTGTTATTAAAAATACTCTCTGTATGGGTGATATAAATCTTCTCACTAACTGATAACTCGATTATCTAATTGTTTTTAACAAACAAGAGCTTAAATATGCAAATGAGCAGTTCTGCTAATTATTTACTCTGATCTAGTAAAAGTTTAATTTGGTCAGTTATTTATTTCTATGAACTTTAACGTTTAAAAGCTTTCGTTATATATATTTTTTTCGAGAGCAAGAAACAAGTGTTTTGTTTATATTTTTTTCAAGTCTTTCAATTTGAAAATTTTAATTGTTGTTTTTATTTATGAGATATTCATTTAGTTACCTTTCTGAAAGCCAAGTTTAAAATAGTATTTTTAGCAGCAAGTTCTTAAGTCATAGTTAAATTTATAATAAAATAAAACAAGTGACGAAAATATTATTTCTTATTTATTAATATTAAATTTAAAAAAGGAAAAAAAAAAAATAAAAATAAATAAATAAATAAATAAATAAATAAAATTAAAATATAAATTTAAAAAATATTATTAAAATATTTAATATTAATTCCTAACAGGTGTTATAATTTTTATTTCTTAAAAACCATATTCGATTGACCTTAAAATTTCATAAACTTTTAAAGAAAATAATTAATTAAACAACATTATTTACGTGTCATTATTATTAAAATTTGTTTGCTCATAAAACGTAATAACAGCCGGTGAGTTATTAAAATTTGTTCTACAAAATTTTTCAAATATATAAAACATAATAAATAAAGTTTAGAGTTAGAAAATATATTTTTTAATAATTTTAAATTTAAGTAGAAAATATTTTTATTTTGTGTAAAGTATTAATAAAAATAATAAGTAGATACAAAGTATAATTAACTTCTTTCAAAATAAAAATTTTCCAAAACATTTTTAAGTATAATTTTAGAAAAGAACTAGTTTTTTGTGTTTTTATACCCTACATCACCATAGGTGGGGAGGGTATTATGCGTTTGTGCTGATGTTTGCAACAGCCGAAAATATTGGTCGAAGACCCACATTAATTTATACCACATTAATTTATATCGGCTTAGAATTACTTTCTAAGTCAATTTAACGATGGCCGTCCGTCTGACCGTCTGTCCGTCCATGTAAACCTTGTAATCAAACTACAGGTCGCAATTTTGAACAAAAATTAAAGAAATTTAGCACAGTGGTTTCTAAAAGTTCAGGGACGTAGCCCATTGAAATTGGTTATGATCGGTCCATTATTTCAACTAGCCCCCATACAAATGTCCTCCCGAAAAGGGGTTTTAACCGATCATAAGCCTAAATACGCAATATAAGGGACATATAAGTTTTCTATAGCTTAAATTTCTTGTGTGTCGGATTTTAAGAAAGATCGGTTTATAGATGGCCTAGCTCCGTATAACACCTTTTCCCAAGAAATCACTTTATCGTCATAAAATCCCATTAAATGTTAGTAATCAAGTTAATATGCGACAAAAATAAACTTTTATATGGAACATAATGATAACTATAATTTTTACAAGACGTCCGTAATTTACCAATAGCATCCCCATATATGCCATCTACTGGGAATCCGCAAAAGTGAATAAATTCGTATAAATGATAGCATGCGACGAATATTCTGTATTCTATGTTTTTATTTTACACTTAATATGAAATATCCAGTCTCCACTTGGCTCCGAAGTCTAATAAAGTACCCCTGCCCTAATTATAATGTACACAAATGGTGTAGGGTAATCATATGGTCGCTTGACTCGGTTTTTTTTTTTGTTGGCTCTAGGTCGGATTTTTTTTTGATTAATTTTTTTTTTTTCTAAAAAGAAATCTCTTTAAATAAGACTTCCTTGTATTTGTTTTGGCATTTAAAATGCTAAACACATTCATTTTGCTTTATAGTATAAAACGATACATTATCAATTCCAAAAAATAATTCTTAATGTTTAAACTAAACTATATAACCAAGTTTGAAAAAAAAAAAAAAAAAATACACTACATTAATAAGATAGATTTAATAAACAATAAAATAAATATTTTAATGTAAATAATATGGAAAATAATGCATAATTTAAATTTAGTATTTTTTTTTAAAACACTATAGTTCAAATATTTTCTAGTTTAGCTATAAAATTTAACAAAATATAATTTTTTTCATATAAAAATCTATTAGAAAATATGAAGGAGTCCATTGGGATTTTGTCCTTTTTTGCTTTAAGGAGTGCTTTCCAAAGATATTTTCCAACTTTAATAATTTTTGAAACGGTTAATCGTTAGATTTTTTATATTTAAAGCTCTATTCAGTTATAATCTGAACGCATAAACCAAGAAACTTAAGAATGGAAAGCTTGTCCAACAAAAAAAAAAAAAAAAAAAAAAAAACAAGTGCGATGTTATATTCGGCTCGGCCGAATCTATTATCCCACCATCAACGTTTTTCAAATTTTTACAAATTATATGGAAGGTGTGCCGTAAAGTGTGCGGACCAAGCCTGTTTTTGGTTCCAAGTTTTATATCGGACCTTCAAACTATACGTACAAAATTTTTCGTTATCGTACATAACTTTTATTTGATAGATATCGACAGAAAACTATAAAATAAAGATACAACAGAAACCCTGTTTCCTAATTTCAATCCATACTGGAGTGGACGCGTAAAGTGGGAGGAACCAACCCAAGTTTAGCACGACTTGAATTGTATTGTACAAAATTCCTTCACATTTAGCATTATGATGGGAGGTGTGTTGGTAAAGTGGGTGGACCACGCCGTTTCTTCTGTTCTGGCTTCGAAAGTGGTAAAAGGTTTATCTATCAAAATTTAGTTATTTAGTTATAGATCAACTAAAATGAAATGAAGCTCAAAAACAGCCTTGTGTTTTTAGTGTTTTTTCCCCTATATGGAGGTGGCGATAAAGTGGGGCCGGCCACGCACGGCGGGTAGTGGGCGGACGCGTGGCTTTTATTTGTTTTTTGAAGGTTACATTATGCTTTTGATCTATTACTAAACAATTTTTTTAAACATTCTCTTAAATGAGGAGTGGGCGGTATAGTGGCGGACCACGCCCATTTTTCGGTTCTTCGAGTTTATAGTGACTCTCAATTTTGCGTACAAAATTTCGTTGTTGCTACATGGTTTTATTTCAGAATATAGCCAAAAAATCAGCAAATCCAATCCAAAAACAAACCTTATATATGACAAATATTTGGGCCAAATTTCGTCTCCCTACGAATTTTCCCGTTCGATGCTCATCCTGCTTTCAAACAGACGACGACTGGCAGACGACTCAGAGTCGAACCACTGACCCCAGAATATATATACTTTTATGGTCTTTAAAAAACGAATATTTCGACATGTTACAACACGGAATGACAAAATAAATATAAAACATAACTCTGTTGTCAAAAAAACGTGACTATAAGATTGTGTTAGTTAAATTTTATTTATATGTTTAGTGCTGAAACCCCATATCTATCAAATAAGAGTATGTACGATAACGAAACGTATTTTGTACGTATAGTTTGAAGGTCAATATAAACTTGGAAACCAAAAAGTAGGCTTGGTCCGCACTTTACGGCCCACTTTCCATATAATGTAAAATTTGGAAAACTTGATGGTGGGTATAATAGATTCGGCCGAGCCGAATATAACATTCTCACTTGTTAATACCTAAAGTAGCAACTTTGTTTGTTCAATTTAAATTTCAACAAACAAAAAAGTAATGTCAAAAATAAAATAATTTATTTTTTTCAATTTGTGGAAAATATTCTTGCAACGGGACCGAAAATTTTATATATATGCGCGAAAAAAAAAGAATAAAAATATCGTGTGATAGTAGAAAAATGTGTCGTGTGTATAATTTTCCTTAAATTTTATAAAAAAATTGTTATTTTGTAATGTTTCTCTCTCACACAAGTGTGTTGAATTCATACAGAACATGTATGTGAGGGGTGAGAAATGTTGTTGTTGCACTAATTTGACAAGCTTTCTGTTCTTAATATTCTTTGCATAAAACTTTTAATAACTTTTGATTGAAACAACAGAATTAAATGTTTTATATCATAAATGAAAGATTGTTTATTATTGTTTAAAATTATAATTAAATAAAATTTTAATTTATTTATATTGAATGAAATTTCTTGCATGTTTCTTTATGCTTCGCAATAAATTCTGCACAACTTTCCTTTGAGCATATTTATACCAAGCTGTTCTTATAGAATCCTCATTTTTAATAACCTTGGCACTCTTCTTTAATTTAGATTTAACAATAGTCCAACATTTTTCAATTGGGCTAAGTTGTGGATAATTTGGTAGGTTAAGCAACTTGGGTACAAAATCTATGTTATTATCTTGGTACCACTTTATCGTGGTATTGGAATAGTGACAAGATGCTAGATCCGGACAAAACTTAGTGAAACCTAATGAAAGGCAACAGTCGTTTTTGTAAACATTCCTTTGTATAAATTTCTGACGTCATTGAAAAGGATGTAACAAAAGCCTTGCTCTTCAACCCGCAGCTGCAAATTGCTTGCCAAATCAGAAACTTTGATCTGTGGTGAATAACATACTTCAAAAGTTTTCTACTTCTGCCAGCAGAGGCGCTGCAATTCAAAGTATAGTGCGTCCAGATTATAACTAAACAGTGCTTTTTATTACAGTTTACAAAAATATAATTTTTATGAACTCGTTGATCTTTTTTGATAACTCTTCCGTTAGAGATTTGAAAGTTTTTCAGTCGCATGCCTATCCTTTTTTAAAAACTTCGATCTTTGGAAACAAACATTCTCTTTGTGTTCCTCAATTCTCTTTTCACAAGAGCCCAATAACTCTTTGCAGGATGTCTCTTGGTACAGAAACTATATTATTTTTTGGTACCACTCATCAATGCTGGTTTTAGTTTAATTCGAAAAACCATCTTCTTGTGTAAATCACAAACCAATTTTCAAAATATCACTCAACATTTTTAGATATTTCGAAAAAAAAAACAATTGTGAGATTATTTGCTGCACTAAATTGCTCGTAGTTCCCAAAAATTTAAGTCAATTTCCGATGGCTTTAATTGATTAAGAAGAACATAACCTTTAAACTATATTAAAATCCTTACCTATGTCAAAACTTCTAAAAATATTGACCTAAGATCCACCTTAATACCAATCGGCTTAAAAAACACTTTCTGAGTCGATTTAACAATGTGCGTCTGACCGCTTTGTAATCAAACTACAGATCTCAATTATGAACATAAATTAAAATGTGGTTTAGTGAATTTATATCGACTTAAATATCTCCTAAACTGAAGGAAATAACTACAACTGGAATCTACACCTGTTCGCAAGAGCTTTTATAGTATTAGGATCTTTATACTTGACCCTGCATAATTATATATTTCATATGATTTTGAACCATTTTCTCGTAAAACCTTTAATCCTCTCCCTTAAAATGTCCTGCAGAAAATTTGTGCTAATTGAGTTAATGAACCGGTTCCTCAGTACCAGTTGAGTACCAATTGACACCTAACTCGTCACCAGGTTTCAATTGAGAACTACAACATGCTTGTTAAGTGCACAATTAGTAACTCGGGAGAAATAATAAAATAATGATAAAAAAAATATTAAAAAATACCGAATTTTTGTCAAACTTTTTTTTATATTAATCGACACTGAACATGTCCTCTAGCACCAGTACTGTGACCTGTCCCAAGGGGCTAATTAGCCACCACCAATGACAACCTCATGTAAAAGTGACAGGTTCTACTCAAATAACGTTATAGCACTAGTACTGTGACCTGTCCCAAGGGGCTAATTAGCCACCACCAATGACAACCTCAAGTAAAAGTGACAGGTTCTACTCAAATAACGTTCCAGATGGAGGACCATCTGGAACTGATCCTACAAATAATTGACCAAAGTATTAAATGTTTGCAGTCAAACTGTTTTCAATATTATTAAATAGTATCAGGTGAATTCGACAATTGATAGGAAACATGGCTCGGGGAAAAAAGGTCCACGTTATATTTTGAAGGCCAATAAAGTTGAAAGTATATTGAATAGAATTCCAAACATATCTGTTAGAAAAGCACCTCTGTTAGCTCAATACTCAGACTAATTGGTATGAAAAGTTAACGCTAAAGCGTACTTGAAAACTTATAAAATGCAAAATGTTCAAGATTAGAATGATGCAAAAAATATTTACAAGCCAAGAATAGGGCACGAACATTAAAACCAAATACAGAAAATGTATGTACTGACAGATTTTTTGCAGCTTCCTGATCAACATTTTTATGTTAATGATACTCGAGGATATATTAAGATTAGTTTAGGATCGAAAACCAGTAGAAATTCCTAAAGAATTCCTTGTTTGGCATGATTTATGAAGTTGACGTAAATAAGCAAGTTATTTGTTACAGTGGCCTCTATAAATATCGAGAAATACAACAAAGAATGTTTACAAATTATATTTTTCTTTTCATAAAAGACCACAATGGGTCTTCATAGTTTTAGTCCGATTTAGTATCATGTTAATACCTAAGATCGCTCAGGAGTGGTATCAAAACAAGTTCACAGTTTTTGTACCAAGAGAGGTCAATTCTCTAAATTAACCGGAGCTAGGACTAGAGAAGAGATATTGGACCTTTTGTGAAAAGAATATTGAAGGACTTGGGCAGACCGTTCCAAAATACTGGGTTACCAACATGAAAGGATTACGGGAAAGGTCTACAAGTTCATAATTAGTAGTTCGGTCTTGACCGACTATACCTTCTTCTCTCGTTTTTAATGCCGTAGTGGGTTGTGATTCCACCACCAATATCAAAGGGGTCGCGAAGCTAGATCTTGTGAGGACCCCTGCCCTAGAGTATCAAAAGTCAAATTCTGATAGGTAATTCCCCTTATAAACTAAGTATGACATATAATATTGTATATAAAACTTTTTTAGAGAAATCTATTAATATTTTAAATTCAAAAAGCTCGTGCAAAAATAATTGTGATTACAACATTTTTAATTGATAAACGTTTTTTTAATTCATTTCACATTCACTTTATTACCCGAATTATTTTTAGAAATAAAAATGCATCATATTTTTATTTCCTTAAATTTATTTCATTCATTTCCATTTCACTCTTGCATTAAATTTGTTCATTTTGTTATTTTCCTGAATCTTTTGTCAGATTTAAAACCACAAAGAGAGTAGACCAGTTGGCAGTTTAAATTTAAATAATTTGAATTATGTATGCTGTTATATTTTTTGTCGTACTTTTTTTCAAATATTTGTTGTCTACAGTTTACAGCAGGTGCCAGATGGTGGTACTCGTATTTAGAACTTAGTAGACTTGTAATATATTTTTTTCGTCAACACCAGCGTTTTTATGTGTTTTAATTAGCATTTTTTATGAAACTTGATAAAAAAAATGTTATGCTAAAAATAAAAATAATATTTATTAACACATGTATGATAAAATTGTGTTTAAGCAAATGATGAGGAAATCTCTCAACGACCGGACAGACAGACAGACAAAAGCAAACTAATTTAAATACAAGTAGTAGACAAATTAAGAAGCCGTGAAAAAAAAAAAAAACAAATGAACAAAATGATTTTGGAGGTGTGACACATTTAAATTTAGACAATTACACAAATTAATTTGTTTTGATGAGTAAATAGGGAGGTGGTATTAAATTAAGTAAGATATAATTGTTAGGTTGTAATGTTTGTTTCAGGGAACAGATAAATACACTTTTCCTAATGAATATTATTATGTTGACCAATAAAATGTTAAATTAATTTTAGGATCAAAAGATGAACATTAGGATCAACAATAAATTGGGGTGTTTCAGTTGATTTTTAAAAAAAATGTGGGTTATACAAATTATAATTTCCTGGTCTGTACAATATTTAAAGGGGTTAGTCAACTATTAGTCTTAACTGGGGGATGCATGGTACAATGATTTAAAAGCAAAACAATAATGTTGCAGATAATCTAATATCTTCTACACGCAGAGAAAAAACATGGTTACAACATGATCACCACAACTATTCAATGTTTTTTATAGAAGTTTTTCTTTGATTTCAATAATACGGTGTTTATGGTAACAACGTTATGATTCTGTTTAATCATTTAATGATTGTGGGTAAAATTAAAATTTTAATATGGTTAACTGAATTATAAATATATAATATATTAAAAATATATTAAAAATCTAAGCATTTAGTCAATTCTTCAATTAATAAGTTAATTCTACAACCCTTCAGTTGATTTTAAAAATTTGTTTAATTCCAGAACCATTGATACAATTTTTTGTATTTGCTTTAATAACTTTTACAATACACATTCTTATGTATAAGTCCACTAATTTCTTAGTATATTAATTCTCATTTAGTTCATATATAAACAAATATAAATTAATATGGACTAAATCAAAAAGAATATTAAGAAAAATAGTAATTAATTATAATCCACGCAAAAAATTTGTGAAGATTTAAAAATTTAAATTATAAATGATTTTAGT
>MINK01190767.1:3952-14675 GCA_001735545.1 Phormia regina | reverse complement strand
ATGCGATCACTTGTATTTCTCACTAAAAACCGATATTATGTAAGAAAATCTTAAATCCCCGATATCCTGCTTAATATGCATCCAAATGGAAAAAGATCATTTATTTGTGATCACTTTTATTTCTCACTAAAAATCGATATTTTGTATAAAAATCTTAAATCCTCTATAAATTGGTTAATATACATCCTAATGGAAAAAGAGCATTTATTTGTGATCACTCACGATCAGGCCAAGATCTTTGAGGGAGAAATAGAAAATTTGTATTGCCACTATAAAAAGGATTAATGCGAGATCTTTACTAGATCATATATTTTAAGAAAGAGTTTAGAAATTTCTTCTATTTTCCTCCCACAAAAGCTATAACTGGAACCACCCCTGACTTAAATAGAACTGAACTGAACCAGAACCGAACTAGAACTGAACTAGAACTGAACTAGAACTGAACTAGAACTGAACTAGAACTAGAACTGACATAGAACTGAACTAGAACTTAAGAAGAACTCAACTTGAACTAAACCAGAACCGAACTAGAACTGAGGCAGAACTGAACTAGAACTGAACTAGAACTGACCTAGAACTGAATTAGAACTTAAGATGAACTGAACTTGAACTGAACTAGAATTGAACTAGAACTGCACGAGAACTGAATTAGAGCTGAACTAGAACTGACTTAGAAGTGAACTAGAACTGAACTAGAAATGAACTAGAATTAAACTAGAACTGAACTAGAATTTAATTAGAACTGAACTAAAACAAAACTAGGACTGAACTAGAACTTAAGCAGAACTATACTAGAACTGAACTAGAGTTAAGCTAGAACTGAGCTGGAATGGAACTAGAGTTAAACTAGAACTGAACTGGAACCGAAATAGACCTGATCTTAAAAAATATTGAAATTCTTATTGATTTAGAAACTGAACTTAATTTAATTAATTTCTTTTTTTTTCCTTTTAGTTACTCGGACATACAACTACAAAACCTAGACGTTAACAATCTTCTCATCACCTCTGGCCATACCAAAGAAACAGCAGTTAACTATCTACCCAGTCGTGTGCCCAGCTCCCGAGCCAGCTCATCACTCGATCTCGAATGGGAACATGAATACTCACAAATAAGGCATTTTAATCAGCAACTGCTAAAACAAAAAGCCCAAATACAAACACAACAAAACTACAGTCAATTAAATATTGCAATGATGCCCAACACCAACAAAGACGAAACTTCTGTCGATGATGAATCTTGGCAATATATGAACCAGGATGAAGATCAATCTATGGCTTCATTAAGTTCTCTAGGACCCGCCAATGATTCGCTTTACACAACAACTAAAAACAAAGAACGTTTAAATGAAAAACGTTGTCTATTAAGATCAAATAGTCGTATGCTTAGAACTGGTTCCATAACACGTAATTCTTCACACAATTCCTGGTCACATATTTCAACACCCGAATCTTTAGAATGGGATATAGATGAAGATCAACAGCAACAATTAAAAATGGAAGATGATAATTTAGATCATGAAACTTTAAAATTATTACATCAGATAGAACAATTAAAGAATCGTGTTTTATATGAAACAGGAGAGGGTTTATTTAATGATATATTAGATAATGCTGAACTGGATTATGTGGGGAATGGTATAATGAGAACAACAACAACTACAACAGCAACAACGACTGCTATAAGAGAAATGGGAAATTATACCGGAACAAATAATTTTCAATTGGGTGATAGTGATGGTGAAAATGCCAATTATAGTTGATTAGTAGATTTGTAAAATGAATTATTTTTAAAGGATTTTCAATGATTATAAAATATTTTAATAATATATTGAATTAAACTAAAATATTTATAAAACTAAAGGAAATTATTTGATGTACTATTTATTATTAATATACTTATTTATGTACTTATGTGACATTGTTAAACTTTTATGCTAAAGAAAAGTATGAAAACTCCCTTAAAAATTTGAGAGAAAAATTTCAAAATCCTTTTTAAAGAATTAAGAAATTTTGCTCTTGATATTTATACAAGTGCCTCGATCCAGATAACAAAAAAAATTTTAAGATTTTATTTAAAGAAAATTAAAACTCATTTAAATTTATTTTAATTATATTTTATACAAAGCTATTTTTTATATAATTTTATTAAAAATAATTATATATTTTGCTAAAGTTTTGTAATAATTTTTTTATAAATCAAATAAGGATGAATAAGGATAATATTTAATTATGTCAAAGAAACACTAAATTGAAGTCAATTTGAGTTAAAAGGAGAGCTAATGAAATTCTTTTTTGAGACTCTTTAATTAGAATAATCAAGAACTAAATAAATTAACCGCTATTTAAAAAAGAAAGAAAGAGAAAATGAATATGAGACAGAAGGGAATTCATTAAATAAATTGCAGTCAATTTGAGATAAAGAGAGAGAGCTAATAAATTACCCTTTAGGACTCTTTAATAAGAGTAATCAAGAACTAAATAAATTAACCGCTAATTAAAAAAAGAAAGAAAGAGAAAACGAAAAAGAGAATTCATTAAATAAACCGCTATTTGTTTTTAAAGATAAAACAAATTATTCTCTTTTAATATGTCTCTTATTAAATGAAAGAGTCTAATAATTAATCAGTTAAGGACCAAATATTTTATAATTTTTATATTTAATTTTATTATTTATAATTTTCTCTACACTTCTTCACATATCCCTACAAATGACATAAAAAAACATTTCTATTTATAACTAAATCAACTTAAACAGGAAATACTTAAACTTCAGCATACTTTTAGGGGCTTTTGAAAAAAGTTAAATCTTAAGCAAAAGATTTTCTTTGGAATCAAATATCTATTCATAGAAAAGAAAAAAAAACATTATTGTGATTTCCTTTAAAGAAACCATAAGGATTTTAAAGTCCTTGAAAAATAAACACCACAAAACGAAACAAGAAATGTCAAATGATGATATTGTAATTATAATGTAAATTATTAAAAAAATATAAAAATTAAAAAACGAAACAAAGTAAATTAAAAAAAAATAATGTTTATATACAAAATAGAAATTATTTATGAAGGAAAAAAAATATGAATAAAATAATTATTAAAAACTATAAATAAAGTAAAAATAATATAAATATTTTAGGTTAAATATTGGGTGGTTTTATTAAAAGGAATAAAAAAATAAAAGGTTGGTGTTCAAGCTAAAAAAATATACATTTTAATTGAACTTTTTATACAGAAATACAGAAAATCTCATAAAACACTAAGAAAATAATTAATACTAAATAATTTTATGACATTTTAAAATATATTTTGTCATTAAATATTAAAAATTTTCTTCAATAAGCAACTTTGTCTTAAGGGAACGAAATGAAATTAAGTGGAACACATTTTAAAAATCATGTAGAACAATTTTTTAATACTTTTTAGCATATTTATTGGTTCTAACTTACAAAATAATCAAAATTATACTTTCTGTCTTCAGGAAACGAAATGGAATTTAATGGAACACTAAGAAAAATTAATAATATAACAATTCTAATAAATATTCTTATAATTTAAAATGAAAATTTTTAAAATTTACCTAAAATTTCCTTATTTACAAACTAAATTTGAGAGGAACAAAATGGAATTATATGAAATGGCAATTAAAAGTCATATTTAAAAGCTATTTAGTATAATTTTTAATGATCTTAATTATTACTAGTAAGAAATTACACTTTAATTGTCAAGGGAACGAAATGGAATTCCATGAAACATTAAAGAAATTGATAATTAATCAATTTTATTTGATAACAATATAAAGCTAAACGCTAACAACTAAATTTTACAAAAATTTTTTGAAATATTTTAAGAGGAACGAAATGGAATTTTCTGAAACAATACTTATTTCAATTATTTAAATCAACTTTTAACATAATTATTATTTTTAAGTTAAAAAATACTCAAATTTATATTTAAATCTCAAAAGAAACAGTATGGAATTTATTGAAACACTAAAAAATGTTTACTTACAAATTACCAGGATGTTGTTTACAGTAATTATAGCTATTAAATTAAATTTTTTTTCAAAAATATAATTATTTTAACTTATTTTTTGAAAGGAATGGAATTTAGAAACAAATGGAATTTAGAGAAACATATCCTAAAATTATTCAAATAATTATTCTAATGTAATTTATAGCAAGTCTTTTGGTTCTATGCTAAAAAAATTTACTAAAAATAAGTCAAAATCATTAGAGGAATGAAATGGAATTTAAAGAAATAAAAAGGAAATTTCATAACAAAAAAATTTAAAAAAAACATATGGCAAAGGGAACAAAATGGAATTTATTGAAACACTAAAAAATTTATAAAATTAAATCGATTTATTAATTTTTTCCCAAATCTGATGAAAAAATTATTGAAATTTCCCAAAAAGTTCAAAAAGTTCTCAGAGGAACGAAATAAAATTTAGTGAAACATTCTAATACATTATATGGGAAACAAAATGGAATTTTCTGCAACACAATACAAATTGGGAATCTATTGAAACATTAAACAATTTAGACGTTTTTATTAATTTTATCTGAAATTTTTATTCAAAAACGCTTAAAATATCAAAATTTTCCTTGAGGAACGTAATGGAATTTGGCGAAACATTAAACTATTTTAGTATTATTAATTCTCCTTTAAAATCTCTTCAAAACTGCAAAAATTTCGTAAAATTTTTTGCGGGAACGAAATGGAATTTAATGAAACAGTAAACATTTTATAAAACTTAATTGATTTTTTATTTTTTCTAAAAATCCTCTACAAAAAAATGTCAAAATTTCTTTTATATTCGAATATTTTTTGAGAGGAACAAAATGGAATTTTTGTGAAAAATTAAGAAATTTATAAAAATTTTAGTGTTTTTTATTTTTTCTCAAAATAATTGTACAAAATTTTAAAAATTTATGTGCAACTCCAACTTATTTTCATGGGAACGAAATGGAATTTTGTAAAAAACTATGAAATTTTAAAAATTTGATTGTTTTTTTTTTTAATTTTCTCAAAGTCTTTTTCAAGCATTATAAAAAATTATTTGAGTTTTTTTTAATTCTATGAAATTGGAATGTTTTTTCTCTAGGGAATGAAATGGAATGTAGTGAAACACTAAAAAAAGTATAAAATTTATTAATTATATTTACTTACACTTCAAATCTAATAGAAAAATGCTGAAAATTTCTTTAAAATCTAATATTTTTGGAGAGGAACGAAATAGAATTTAATGAAACATTAAAAAATTTATAAAATTTAAAAGTTTTATTTAGCTGCTTTCAAAATCTTATGGAAAAAAGCTAAAATCTGTTTAAAATTACATTATTTTACAAGCGGAATGAAATGGAATTTAGTGAAACATTCAGCATTAATGTTTTTAATTAAATTTCTCAGTATTTAATTGAAAAATAGTTTAAAAATTCTTTAAATTCTTTAAAAGTAGATATATTTTCTTAGGGGAACAAAATGGAATTTAGTGAAACACTCAACAAAAATAATCTCAAAACTATTTTTAGTGAAATCTGTAAATATTTCATTAAAAAATAGTTTAAAAATTCTTAAAATTCATTGAAATAAGTATATTTTCTAAGGGGAACAAAATGGAATTTTGTGAAACACTTAATAAAAATTATGTAGAAACATG
Source organism: Phormia regina (assembly GCA_001735545.1). Lineage (NCBI taxonomy): Eukaryota > Metazoa > Arthropoda > Insecta > Diptera > Calliphoridae > Phormia > Phormia regina. The sequence goes on along the minus strand of MINK01190767.1, from coordinate 9,017 downwards.
TTTTAATTAAATTTTTCTAAATTCCATTAAAATAATAATAAATAATTCTAGAAATTCCTTAAAGAGAATATTAAAGTTTTACAAATCTTTGGGGAATAAATAAATTGTCAATAAAACCACTTTTTCCTTTAATTATATATTTAAGTTAAACTTTTTTTATTAATATTTATATTTTATTAATAATATACTTTTTTTCATTATATAAAAATTTCGTTCGTTGCTTATATATTTTCATCCAAAACAAAATCTATACTTAAAACTAGAGTTAAACAAACTTATAAAAACAAAAAAGATAAAAAAATTAAATAAAGAAAATCCACAATAAAATGGCAAAAAACAAAAAAAAAAGAGAGACTTAAATTTAAAGAAACATGGCATTCAATTGTTTTCAGCTGTTACATATACAACGAAAATCTTTTATACATAGTCTTAGAGAGTATTATGAACTTTATATTTAAATAAAGAGTGAGAGAGTAAATTAACCAAAGATTCTATTCTTGAAACGGGTAAGGAGACCAGGTTTTTCAGTTTCAGCTTCAGCGGTAACTTCAAGGTCCTAAAATAAGTAAAAAAGAGAGAGAGAGAAGATTTTTAAATAAATAAAAATTTCCTTAAGAGAGCATATTTATGAGAAGAGAAATACTTACAGCAGTTTGATCAATTTGTTTTTCAAATTGTTGCTGACCATGACCATAGGCATGACCTTGACCACGACCATAACCATGACCTTGACCATAGGCATGACCATAAGCATGACCATGTCCCTGACCATGACCATAACCATGGCCATAACCACCACCACTGGAATAAGAGGATGAAGAGGAAGCAGCGGCTGCAGAAGAGCTAGCAAAATGTTCGGCATCTACTTCTTCTACTTGCTGTTGTTGACCAAATTCATCATCTATAAGTTGTTGTTGCTGACCATAATCATCATTAGATCCTTGGGCATATTGAGAATATTGAGATCCTCCACTAACACTAACACTAGCACCACCATATCCGCCACTAACTTGTAAATTAGGATCCAATTTCATTTCAGCATTGGGCAGATTACTACCCCAAGTATATTTTTGTCCAGCAACACCAGGTTCATCGTTATCCATATTTTCATCATAAACATTGGGAGGTTGATCACCACGATCCTTGGAGTAGGAAGGTTTAGGTATGGCAGTACGATTAGTAGAGCCACCACTTTCCCAACCACCATAACCACCTGAGGTACCATAGCTAAAAGGCAAACGGGCCTGACTGAGTAGATATAATTTGCGACGCCATTGGGCTAAAGGTTCTCCCTGTAAACCAGTCTTGCGTTGTAATTCACCATAACGTCTGCTCTCACTAGAGCTCCATTGAGCCTTTTCATAATCCGAGGCAGTAACCTTGTGCATAATGTAAGTTATGTACAGCAACTCTTTCTTACGGAATTCTCTTAATTCATTAAGGCTCAAACGGTAGTAATGGGCCAAAGCCTGGAGACGTTCAAATTCTTTCAATTGCCATTCTTTGAGTTCTTGGGCCGTAATACCACTATTGGCAGCCAATTGTTGGAATAACATTTCTTGTCTCTGCCAATTGCGCAAATCTTCCAAAGTACGCAAATTGGTGGCGGTTAAATTATACAAACGATCTCTTTGTTCTCTTTCCCAGGGTTCTACCTTAAGCAAAACAGTTCTATCCAATAAACCTTCTCTATTCATTAGGGAAATTTGCAATTTTTGGAAGGGAGCCAATTCCTCGAGAGTACAACCATACATGCGGGTCAATTGTCTTTGGAAATCATCATCTTGAGCTATAAATTCTAAGAACTCCTCCTCAGTTATGGATAATTCTTGGGCTATGGCTCTTAATCTTTGTCTTTCCTTTTCCTTCCAGCCTTGATATTGTCCTTGGGCTCCTGCACCTGTCTGATAGCCCTTAATCAAACCCAAATCACCCAAACGTCTTATTTCATTTCTAATCCAATATTCTACTTCCTCAATGGTTACATGATATTGATCGCATATACGATTGAGAGTAGTTTGATCTTTTAGGATTTCTTGTTCCCATTGTTCTTGGGTCTTATAGGGATTGCGACTAACTAATTGATAAAGACGATCCTTTTCACCCTTTTGCCATTCGGTTAGATTTTCACTAACAATTTGTCTTTGATTTAAAAGTTTTTGTAATTCCAATTTATACCATTCAATAATTTGTTCGACGGTCAGGTGATATTGTTGAGCCAAACGTTGCAAATATTCACGATCATTAATCAATTGTCTTTCCAATTCTTCGATGGACCATTGTTTTTGTTGACGTCTCTTGTCATTGATTAATTGTTGCAAATGATTTTGTTCATAGGTTTCCCATTCTTCCACGACAGTCTTGCCGTGTATAAAACCCTGAGGTACCAATTGTTGAGCCACTTGCCTCAACCAAGTCTCAATCTCTTCTACTGTTATGTGATATTGGCGGGCAAATTGTTCCCAACGTACACGTTCATTTTTCAAATATTGTTCAAATTCTTGCCAAGTCATAGGTTTAACTTGAGCTACAGCTTCCAAGTGACCCTTAGTTTGTTCTTTCCATATCTCATCATTGCTACCTCCTTGTTGCCAATTATAGGTGGGTTGTTGTTTATTAGACCAGCTCTCATGGAATTCCCAATCGTAAATCTTATCAGGACCCTTAACCATACCCAATAATTGTAAACGGGCTCCTTCTTTTTCCAACCAAGATTCAATTTCTTCCACAGTAACCTTATAGTTTTGGGCAATACGTTGCAATCTTTCATTGTCACGTTTAATAAAGGCATCCAATTCTTCGGTGGTGGCTGCTTTGTGTTGTTGCTTCAACCAATCTTGTAAACGTTCACGTTCTATTTTTTGCCAATAGGTCAATTGTTCGACCTGAACTAAACCAGAATTCTTAAGTCTTTGTAATTCATCTTTCATGAATTTTTCAATTTGTTGCACCGAAACATTATATTCATTGGCCAATTTTTGCAATCTATCTCTATCTCTTCTCAATTGTTGATCAAATTCTTCATTGGTGATTTCTCTTTGTTGTTGCAAACACAAAGCAATTAAACGTTTTTGTTCATCTTCTTGCCATTTGGTTAGTTTTTCAACTTGTACCTCTCCTGTGGTTTTCAAATTCAATAACTGTTCTCTCAACCATTGTTCTATCTCGGTAACACTAACGGAGTATTGTTGCGAGAGTTGTTGTATATGATCTCTTTGTTTTTTCAATTCTACTTCGAATTGTACATAATTCAAGCGATTATTTTCTCTTATCAATTGTTTAAGTCTTTCCAATTCTTGAACTTGCCAGGCAGCCAATTTGGCCAATTGTTCACTGGTTTCTTTTCTTAAACGCAACAGCTCTCTAATCATCCATTCTTCTACTTCCTTAACACTAACACCATAATAATGGGCCAATTGATTCAAATGTTCACGATCATTTTTCAATTTATCTTCATATTCCTTAGTGGTCCATTCGTTTTTGTGTTGCTTAATAAGATTAATAATATAATCACGTTCGGCCAATTGCCATCCCTTTAATTGTTCCAATTCAAATTTACCCTTCTCTTTAAGATCCTGTATGACCTTTTGTATATAGGCTTCTACTTCATTAACATTAACATGATATTGTCTGGCCAAATTCATGAGGAAAGTTCTATCCTTTTTCACTTTCTCCTCGAATTCTTCTACTGTAATACTAGATTGTTGTTGCAAAAGATTGAGTATACGCTGCTGTTGTTCCTTTTGCCATTGAGTCATTTTTTCTATATTCAATTTGCCTTGTTGTTGCAAACGATTCACTTCACTTTGTATCCATTTTTCTATTTCCTCCACAGAAGTATGGTATTGGAAGGCAGTCTTTTGCATATGATCTCTATCTTGTCTCAGTACTTGTTCAAATTCTTCTACAGTCCATTGTTTATTTTGTTTGAGTAATTCATCTAAACGTTCTCTTTCGGCTATTTGCCAGGCAGTTAAATTATCGATTTGTAATTGTCCTTCATCACGTAATCTGGCCAATTCTTTCTTCATCCAGGATTCTATTTCTTCTACTTGAATTTGATAATCTCTAGCCAATTTCTCCAACAATTCACGATCTTGTCTTAATCTCTGCTCCAATTGTTCAGTAGATTTATATTGTTCTTGTGTTATGCGTTCCAAATAACGTCTTTCTACTTCTTGCCAATTGGTTAACTTCTCGTTGGGTTTCAATAAGCCCATGGCTACAAATTTCTGTTCTTCATTCTTAACCCATTGTTCGATTTCTTCAATTTGTACATTATGTTGCATGGCCAAAGCTTGTAAACGGGCACGATCATCCAATAACCATTTGTGGAATTCTTCCACGGTGAAATCACGCTCCTTAACCATATTGGTGAGATTACCTCGCCATTCGGTTTGCCAATCCTTTAATTTCTCCAATTCTACCAAACCTTCTGCTTGTAATCTTTGTATTTCTTTCTTAATCCATTCTTCAATTTCTTCCACTCTCACTTGATGTTGATGAGCCATACTATAAAGATGAGTCTGATCATTTTTGATTTTCTCTTCCAATTCCTTAATGGACAAATTGTTTTGTTGTATCAAATTCATAATACGTTCACGTTCAATCTTTTGCCAATTATTTAATTGTTCTTGTATTTGTAATAAGCCCATGGCTTGTAAACGTTCTCCTTCTTGTTTAATCCAGCTTTCAATTTCGGTTGTCTTAACATTATACATCTTGGCAAGATCGGCTAATTTTTGACGATCAGATAAGAGTTTACGTTCGAATTCTTCTATGGTTAGTTTGTTGTTTTGTAGTAAAACAATAATTTGATCTCTTTCGGCCTTTTGCCATTCTTTGAGATCCTCGGCCTTAACTAAGCCTTGGGATTGGAGACGCATAAGTTCTTGTTTAAGCCATTCTTCAATTTCGGTAACCTAGAAAAATAAAAAACAAAAAGTTTATTAAGAAAACCAGTGTAAAAAGCCGAACTTTTAGAGTTTGATATAAATCAATAATATGGCTTATCAGTAGGTCTCATAAATGCCAAATGGAAGAACATGATTAGTTGCNANAGTTT
>MINK01190762.1:0-36393 GCA_001735545.1 Phormia regina | reverse complement strand
CTTCAAATAAACGCTCTTTTTCCATTTGGATGCATATTAAGCGAGATATTGAAGATTTAAGATTTTCATCAAAATATCGATTTTTACTAGAAACACAAGTGATCTCAAATAAAGCTTCTTTTTCCATTTGGATGCATATTAAGCGAGATATCAAGGATTTAAGATTTTCATACAAATATCGATTTTTACTAGAGAATGCAAGTGATCACAAATAAAGCTCTTTTTCCATTTGGATGCATATTAAGCGAGATATCAAGGATTTAAGATTTTCATACAAAATATCGATTTTTATGAGAAATACAGGTGATCACAAATAAAGCTTATTTTCCATTTGGATGCATATTAAGCGAGATATAGGTTAAAGATTTTCATACAAAATAAAGCTTATTTTTCCATTTGGATGCAATTAAGCGAGATATCAAGGATTTAAGATTTTCATACAAAATATCGATTTTTACTAAGAAATACAAGTGATCACAAATAAAGCTTATTTTTCCATTTGGATGCAAAATAAGCGAGATATCAAGGATTTAAAATTTTCATACAAAATATCGATTTTTACTAAGAAATACAAGTGATCACAAATAAAGCCTTTTTCCATTTGGATGCAATATAAGCGAGATATCAAGGATTTAAAGATTTTCATACAAAATATCGATTTTTACTAAGAAATACAAGTGATCACAAATAAAGCTTATTTTTCCATTTGGATGCAAAATAAGCGAGATATCAAGGATTTAAGATTTTCATACAAAATATCGATTTTTACTAAGAAATACAAGTGATCACAAATAAAGCTTATTTTCCATTTGGATGCAAAATAAGCGAGATATCAAGGATTTAAGATTTTCATACAAAATATCGATTTTTACTAAGAAATACAAGTGATCACAAATAAAGCTTATTTTCCATTTGGATGCATATTAAGCGAGATATCGAGGATTTAAAGATTTTCATACAAAATATCGATTTTTACTAAGAAATACAAGTGATCACAAATAAAGCTTCTTTTTCCATTTGGATGCAAATAAGCGAGATATCAAGGATTTAAGATTTTCATACAAAATATCGATTTTTACTAAGAAGTGATCACAAATAAAGCTTATTTTTCCATTTGGATGCAAATAAGCGAGATATCAAGGATTAAGATTTTCATACATATATCGTATTTTTAGTAGATTTCAAGTTTTCCATACAAAATATCGATTTTTACTTATGAAATANNNGTGATCACAAATGAAAGCNNATTTTTCCATTTGNATGCATATTAAGCGAGATATNNAGGATTANAGATTTTCATACAAAATATCGATTTTTANNNAGAAATANNNGTGATCACAAATNAANGCNNTTTTTCCATTTGGATGCATATTAAGCGAGATATCAAGGATTAAAGATTTTCATACAAAATATCGATTTTTAGTGAGAAATATGGGTGATCACAAAAAGAAACAATATTTTGGATGATAATGGATATTGTTCAGACAAAAATAACAGAATCGATTGGCGTAAGATTTGTGTTTGTTTTACGTAAGATCATAAGTCTTACACCAACAAATTATATTACATTTTTCGTCATTATTTAATCCTTAAATATCAATTTTAATAATCCACGTCAAAAAATTTCTAAACTAATCATAAAACTAACTTATATGAACGTAACAATATACCTCTAATTAACTATTAATGCGTAATATCTTGGAAACTGAAATAGCTAGGTACACAATTCTGCATTAGAACAATTACTTAAATTTATTTATTTATTTTTACGAGTAATAGTGATAGTTCGAAATGGGTTAATAAATAAAAAACAAACTTTTTCTTTTTAATAATTATTGTTGTTTTTTATTATTCGTTCCATAAATATTTCTTTTATTTTATATTTTAAATTTATGTTGATTTTTGAATCAATGTAATTACTTATCATTCCGTAAGGAATTTTAAAAAAATAGACAAATTAATATTTTTTTAAAAAATCTATAATTTTTTTTTATGAAATTAACATAAAAATGAAAACAAACAATTGTTATGATCAAAAGAAAACTTTAATAAATACTTTATATTTATTTGAGTTCAAGTATAAAATTTTACCCAGAGTCCAATAACGATGGAATCTAGACAAGATTTCGTGTCATGTTTAAAAGTCTTTGTATAATTATTATTATTTATTATTATTATTTTTTTTTAATTTAGCTTAACACAAATTATTATTTTTTTTATTATTAGTTTTGAACTTTAAATTCTTGTGTTTTTTATAATGTTTATTTTTTTAGTTTTTAATTTGTTACAAATATTTAATTTTATAATTTATGTATCAACCTGCTGCTTACTTAATTTTTTTTAAGATTTAAATTTTATTTTTATAATTAACTCTTTTACTTTTGTTTAACTAAATCTAAGTTTTGTTAATTAAATTAAAAATATTTACGTTAATATATGTTTTTTTTTAATTGTTAGTTATTTGTTATTTTTGTATATAGTAGATTTTTATTTTAGCTTAATTTATATGATTTTTTATTTCTGTTTTTAATGAACTACATTTTTGTATGGTGGTAGCTGGTATATAAAAAGGAAAAAAATACAAAATGTTTTATGGATATTTTAAAAAGCTTTAGCAAATTAACAAAAAATATATATTTATTTGATGTTATATTTTTTGATTGAAGATATTTAAAAATATTAAAATTCTATTAAATTGAAAATTGAATCAATTTAAATAAAAATAAAGTTAGTTCGCATTTAATTATGTTAAAAAAATCCTAATATCTGTATCTATATATAAATTAATGTGTGTTTGTTTGAAGTCTATAGCCGTCTAAACGGTTAAACCGATTTCCTTGAATTTTTCACAGTGTGTTTTTATATGGCTGGAAGGAAAAATAGGCTACTTTTTATTTTGAAATTCCATGTGGGCGTGTCATCTTTCATATATAGTTAATACCAAAATTTGTATATCTGGGAAACTATAAAAGTTAAAGTTAAATGAATATTTTTAACAAAAATTGGTACACTAGCAACTGTGGGCGTGGCCCCTCTCATATAAAGAAAATATTAAATTATCATATCTGAGAAAATATAACAGTTAGAGTTGCCAAAATGGTGAAAATAAAAGTTAGGCGTGTCAAACTGTCATATAAAGTGTTAATACCAAAAAATTTTTATATCTGGAACATAAGTTAGAGATTCAAATTGTGTACGATAGCAATTTGCATCAAATATGAATATTTGAACACAAATGGTACACAAGCAAATTTGTGGCGTGGCACCTCTTCAAGATAAAGAAAATATTAAATTATCATATCTGAGAAATATAAACAGTTAGAGGTCTAAAAATTTTGTCGGAATGTACTTTGGTATCAATAATTAGATTAAGAAGTAGACCATACCTCCCATAAATAATTAAATGCAAAAATTCGTAGTATCTGGGAAACTATTTGCAGATGAAATGCTAAAATGCACAAAGAATTTGACATTCCATGAAAAACAGTTGTCTAATAAATTAGCGGATTATGGAGATCATGGCCCTCCTCATAAAAACATCTAATCTATCGGGGGATGGCGAAGCACACCGGGTATTAGCTAGTATATTATAAAAATGATATTTGTTTCTGTGTCAATCACGTTTAAACGTCTGAAACGATTTTCAGGAAATTTAACACACAAATAATACCAATAACGAAGGTGGTTAGAGGTTATGTTAGATCTCTATTGTTTTGAGAGGTATTTAATTGATTTTTTCTTTTCTTTTAGAATTGATAAAGTTTGGTTAGGACCAAAGCTGTAAATGTATCGTTAATTTTTGATTTTAATTCCTTACTAATTAGCTAAATTTTTAATTAATTATTTTCACACAAATATGAATTGAATAAAAAATCAAATCTACTCAAAAACACCCCTCAATAACTAATACAGTCCGTTGCAGAACTATAATTACACTTATTTTTTTATATTTTTTTCTAAAGTACCAAACTTTTTGTTTACCTTTTTCTGGATTTTATGAGATTGATAATTTATCTCCTATTGTGAAAAATTTGAAAGATCACTGTAGTGATTTAAGGAGAAAAATTTGTTAGTGTTTCATAACTATAATTACATATTATTTTAAATATAGAGAAATACGAAAAAACCAAAAATAGTACAGTTATAAGTAATAATTATGCATTTCTTATTAATTTGCAATAAAATGCCACGCGGTTCATATCTTAGTGATTTCGAAAAAAAAACAGATTTCGGTATATTTAAACAATGGCTTAAGTTTTCAGGAAATTGCAAGAAGGATTAACCGTTCACATGTGATAGTGACAAATTTGCCAATAATTCTGATAGTTACCGAAAAAATAAAACAGGAGGATCAAAAACGTAACTTTCTGAGCGAGATAAAAGAAAAATCATCAAGTGTGCCAGCAAAAAAATGAAAAGTTTATCTCAAATTATTAGCGAGTGAGAAGTATATGTGTCGAAATCAACCATATGTAGGGTCCTAAAGCAATCCCAGACAATCACCTGCCAAAAGCTAAAGCCTGCACCCAAGTTGTTACAACGTCATAGAACTGCTAGACTTGAATTCGCTAAAAGATACATTCAAATGAACTAGAAACAGGTAAGTCAATTTATATTTTCGGACATCAAGTCCTTTAAATGTTTGTTTATTTATTTACAGATAATTTTTTCTGACGAGAAAAAAANNGAAATTTTGGAGGAGGTTCCTTGATGGTTTGGGGAGCATTCTGTGCTAACGGAATGCTTGATTTGGCGTTTCCTAGCACAAAAATGAATTCGTCAGAATATATGACAATACTAGAGGAGAAATTACTGCCTTTTATGGAAAACAGCAATGGAGAAACGTTATTTTTTCCGCTAGACAACGCGTCGGTACATGTAAGCCGTCAAACAAAAGAATGGTTATCTTCCAAACATGTAACGCTTTTAGATTGACCGGCAAGTTCTCTGGACCAAAATCCAATTGAAAATATTTGGGGAATAATAACCCGTAAAATTTATAAGGAAAATCGCCAATATGAAAGCGTTTTTCACCTTAAAGATGTAATTTTAGATGCAATCTCCACGCATCTGACATGCGATTAAAACTGGTGGAAAGTATGCCTGATCGTATTTTTCAGTTAATTCAGGAAAAAGGCAGTCACACCCATTATTAATTAGTTTTAGTTTCGTGAATTTCTTATTCTAAATCATACTGTATTTATTTATAGTTATGAAACACTACACAATTTTGTTATTAGTTTTTAAAAATGAATATAAATAAATTATGAAAATATAATACACTGTTATTTTACTTTAGAAATATACAGGATATATTGCTTTTTCATTTCCTTAACGTGTGGAATTTATAAAAATATCGTGCATTTATAGTTCTGCAACGAAGTGTATTATATATTAAGCTTAATATTTCAAATACTTTTACGTACATCTTATTTTTAAATTTCGTATGAATTTAGAACAGCCTAACTGTTTAAATAAGGCCACAATTATACACATAAGTAAACCATAGATTAACAACTAAATCAAAAAATTTCAACAACTGAATATAAAGTAGTCTTCTTCACGTAACATAAAATATTTAACATATCCCAGCAAAAAAAGAACTGGAAAAGCTATGATTTTAACATTGTGTAATTGGAAGGAAGTACTTAGTGGTGAAAAAGAACTGCAGAAGTTCTTTTTTTAACCCATGTTTGTCATTGTAAAATGTTATTCTTTTAATTACTTCATGTTCAAATTCCATTTTGAAGTACTTTCCCTAAAAATGTTTATCAATTTTTTGATAAAAACACTACTTTTGGCCCTATTAAATAATATAAAAATGCTTTAAAAAATTTATTAAAATTTATATTTGTTAATGAAAGTATTGACAATTTTTTCCGTAAAAAATGTTTTATTTTCTCACTTTTTTGGAATGTTAATTATTAAAACTCCAAAACGTTTAAAGATATGCACTTTTGAAGTTGTGAAAATGTTCTCTTTTTGAAGAACTTCAACGTTTTTTGCTGGGATTAACACTAACATCATGTTACTGATAAATGTAGATCGTTCGATTTAATGTTAATTTTTTCGATGTTTAAACACGGTTGTTAAAGCATATGTTAAAAGAACCATGTTTAAACATCGAAAAAATTAACATTAACATCAAATCGAACGATCAACATTTATAAGTAACATGATGTTAGTGTTAATGTTACATGAAGACGACGACTAGTAAAGTAGTCCAGCACTTTTAAGTGCTAGAACAAATTTCATGTTTTAGATTTTTATCCTTAGGTGTAAAATGGTATTTTTAAATATTACTTGTTTTTAACAAATTTGTAGCTAAAACAGAACTCATAATAAAGACAACATATTATCCAGAAAAAAAAAACAGTTTAACATTAAATTTTCGGTTAAGTAGGATCTTCATTATCTAGTTATTAATCTATGATTAAAAACGAAACTTTTCATTATAGACATACATTTTTTTTTGTATAAGAAAACATTAAAATTAAATACGAACTGCAACTTTATCATAAATTTTAATTAGATTATAGGTACATATTACAAAATTAATTTAAACATATAATTTTAACAAAAAATATATTGACTGACTACACACCGTTAAAAAAAACTTCTATTTTATTTTAATTATTTTTTTCCTTTTGGTTTACAATTAAAAATAAAAAATGTTCTTAATATTTAGAAGTTTTTTTTTTTTTTTTGTTGTTATTATTTCATAGAATTCATGTGTTATGATCCCCTAAGTTATTTAATGTATATGTATGCGTGTGTGTTATGTGTAGTTGTTAATAAATATGAATGATTTAAATTACAAAACTATTTAAAATTTTACGTTTTAATTATATTTTGTTAAGTTAATTTTTTGTTTTTTTTTATGAATTTTATAATTTTTTTTTATATTTTTTTTTTTTATTTATTTTTTATTTTTTTAATAAATATATAAATGTACGAAGTTTCTTTTTTTAGGTTATACAAGTCTTTCTTTTGCTTTTAATTTATTGCATTTTATATTTTAATAATTTAGTTTTTTTTTTTCCTTTTTTAAATAAAAATATATCAAAAAAACACAAAATGTATTTTGTTAGTAATATTTATTTAACTAACGTTTTCAACAAATACTTATTTAAGAATTTGAATAATTTTGAAATGCATTAGTAGTTAAATACCTAAACACAGAGAAAATATATGTAGCATTGTTACAGCAAACATATTATGTTTACAAGTTTGCAAGGACACCATAGTAGCGGTTGTGACAAACATAAAAATTTTCCTAAAAAAATGTAGAAAAAACAGCACCATATTTGTGGTTGTGACAGAAATATTTTATGTTTACCACAGAAATAATTTAATTGTAACGAAAAAGAATATTAGGTTACCCATAACTGTGTGTTTTTATCCGTGTGCTTTTATCATTCGGTTACTGATGAATGAAAACTCCCATGTGCAATTCTCTAAAATTCTTGTTTTATATTATTTTTAATAAATTCTCCAATATTCGGAGCTAATCTGAATTTAGCAAATAATTCAAAAATTTACATTTCTTAACATTATATAATAAAATTATAACTATATGCACTATGAACATAAGAGTCTTTATATGGAGTACAATAATATATCAACAATGAGTTTATTTGAACACTAAACTAAATACAAATAGTTTTCGAAACACCTACACAGATGAAATTAAATTGTCCCTACTCAAAAGTATTCACAAACTTTTTATATAGTTCTATAGACCGCAAGAGGAATTTATGAAATGTAACTCTATTGCGGAATAAGAAACCATATATGAGAACTATGCTTTTATATCATTATATCTCAGATATCCTATTTTAAATTCGGCCTTTTATTAGGGTTGAATTGTTCATAAATTCTTTAATCCACATAAATGAACCAATCACTTTAAGTATAACAATTCCATAAAAATATATTTTCATTATCATAGTTGATAGCCTTTGTGGTGCACTTATTAGTATTATGCTATCTAATTTGAGCACACATTTATATTTGACTTATAGGACCATATCAAATCAATATAAATAGGTTCAGCTGGAGTATACGTCAATACGATCGTTATAGTTTTTTTTTAATTTTTGTCTTAAAATTTTCAATCATAATTTGTGGATTTTCCCTAAATACTAGCAATGACACGTTGGCGATTGGTCAAAGATTTGTTTTGTTATAATTTTGTCTTAAGTCTTATACTACAAACCACCTAGTTTCTAACACCTTTGTAGTCAATCTAAAGTTTTCAATGACATTTTGTAGGTAAATGATTTTGAATTATAGAATTTCATCAATAACATTTAGTACCAATATTCCAAATACCTTAAAATGCACACATAAAATCATTAATACCATAAACTTCTTTTATTTAATTTTTATATAATTTTAATTGTATTTTTTTTTTTTTCATATTTAAAATAGAAAACCGAATTTTTAATTGACTTATTTTGAAATCTATATAGAAAATTTTTTTTCATTTAGTTTTTTTTGAAAAATTTCTAAAACACAAATAGAAAATCGAAATTCCAATTGACCTTTTCAGAAACTAAAGTAAAAATCTTATTTACAATTGTAAATTTTCCTATTCATTACGAGCAAATGATTTTTGAAATTTTCACATTTAGTACTACTAGTTGTATTGACGTATTGGTGAACGATATTCGAAACAGTTTTTTTAATGGGCCATTTCCTAAATGTCACATTTTAAATCAATTTAAGCACCAATTTAGAATCACAAAAACATTCTTCTTAAGAGTTACAAAGTTGATTGTGACACCAGCAGTTCTAAGGAAGTAGTTCTGTTACATTAGTTCTAAAACTAATGATTTTAGAACGAATTTTGGATTTTTTTGCGTACTACATTCTTATACATTTTGTTAAATAAATAATTTTCGCCAACTTTAAGGTTATATAATAAAAAAATGCTAATATTGCCCTCCCTATCTGTAGTCGTTCTTTACAAATGAACACCCAAAGTATGTTTCGAAATTTGTTTTCAAAATAATCAAATTCTTATTGTTTATTTGTATCACGTAGAGTATTAAGTAAATATTACTTGCATTTTTTTACTATTATTAAAAAAAATTGTTTCAAAACTTTAAAAGAAGATAAATTTTGTTTTTTAAAAAATATATATTATAATTTTTTTTTTTATTAAAATTAAAAAAATTCTCGTTATATTTTAATTACATCATATTTTTATGTATTTTTTTGTTTTTATTATTTTTTTATAAATTACAAAAAAAAAAAATGTTTAATAAAAAATTTCATTTCAATATCATTTAATAAAAATAAGAAGACGAAAACAGATTTCTTTGTTTAAATAAATGAAGCTAAATTTTGTTTCTTAAAAAAAAAAACATAAAATGAGAGCTTAAAATGAAAACTAGATATAAAGAGAGTTAGAGATAATGATAGAGAGAAGAGAAATGTATGTTTTTTTTTTTTTTTTTTTAATTTATGTTTAAGGCGCCGCCGTGTGTATCTTATTTGTTTATTTTTTATATATTTTTTATAACAGCTTTTAAAAGCTTTTAGTCTTGTTTGGTATGAAAAAATTAAAACAAAATTAGAAAATTTACAAAATAAAATATATATATATGTATATAGAAAACTTGTTAAAAATAAAATTAATTCAACAATAATTTAGAAACATTAAAAAAACTTAAAATTCTTTTTTTCCTCAAATCAAATAATTACCATGATTTCTCACATAAAGAAAAAATAAAAAAAAAAAATAATAAAAAGAAAAATGTTTTAATGGCGGAATGAATGAAAAGAAAATAACAGCTTCAAAAGCTCCTCTTCTACTCAAAACTACAAACTTGCAGTCTTTCAATTCATGACAAAAAAAAAAAGAACTCAATACATCTATAATTTGTTGTTTGTACATACATATATATTTTTTTAAGGGTTTTAATTTTATTTTCTTATAAAAATCTTTTTAAAAATAAATACTATAAAAAACTTTTTTTTCGTTTTTAAATTGAAAAACTACAAGGTTGTTGTACAAGTTCGAATTATTTTTTAAACAACAGCTTTACAGCCACAGCTTTTTTACATAAAAAGGCAGCTTAGGCAAAAAAAAAAAAATATATAAAATAAAAAATACACATAAGAAAAATAAAATACTTTGTTTTACAAAATTTATCAAAAATATTGTAAAAAAATCACTAAAAGTACAAATGTAAATAAAAACATATTTAAATAAAAAAAGGAACGCTAAAATGGGAGCTTACGCGGGCATGAAACATCTTATAAAGATTACATTTAATTACTCTGCTGTAACTTTTTCAGCTGTTGTTCTTTGTTATTATTATTTTTTTTTTTTGTTTTCCTTTGAGA
Organism: Phormia regina; assembly: GCA_001735545.1. Classification (NCBI taxonomy): domain Eukaryota; kingdom Metazoa; phylum Arthropoda; class Insecta; order Diptera; family Calliphoridae; genus Phormia; species Phormia regina. The sequence continues at coordinate 26,037 of MINK01190762.1, read as the reverse complement.
ATGTTTTTAAAATCTGGCTGAGTTGGTTGGTGTTTAGTTTAGTGTGAATTTGTTTTGCATTGTTTTTCTTCTTTTATTGAGGAGTTGCGGTAGCCACAATTGTTGTAGTATTAGCATAACAATTTAGCGCTGGACGAGCTACAACATTTGTTGTTGCTGTTGCCGCCGTGACTGTTTGCTGTTGTGGTTGTGTAGGTGGTGGTGGTGGTGGTAATGATGGTTGTGGTGCTGGAGGTGTTTGTGGATGATAAAAGAATATTAATGGTTAGCGTCGTACACCGTAACTGTTACCCTGTGTCTGTGTATTATTATTACCACCACGCATTTGTGAACCACCGCCTCCACTACCGCCACCATTAGAGGCTCGATTATCGTTACGATTAAAAGCACCACCCATCCGTGGGGGACCTCCTGAGCCACCACCACTAGAACCACCACGTGACATACTGTTAGTATTATTTCCCACACTATTACCACGCATCATATTTCCACTGCCAGAGTTTGATAATGATCGTGATGGTGGTCCACCACTCATGTTACGTTGGTTATTATTCATATTGTTCATGCCACTGCCGCCACCTCCTCCCATACTTTGACGAGGTGGCATATCGTTGGGACGAGTTCTAGGTTTTTTCTCTTCCACATTCAATTTTTGACCATCGGGTGTATCGGGGAAGTACAGAGGCTGTTTGGTAAAGAAATATTCATACATATGTGTTTAATATATCTCTAACTTAAACTTAATTTTTATTATAAACTTACACAATTGGCCAAACAGTTTTGTACTGCCTCGGCATCGTTATAGGTAATAAATCCATAATTCAAAGGATTTCTAGCTCCAGGTGGCAATTTACCGCTGCCTTTTGATAGAATTCTTAAATCGACTACTTGACCAAAACGACTGAATAGAGCTTTCAATTCTTCCTCTGATGCATGATGTGGGATGTTGCCCAAAAACAATTGTTGGCTGTCTCCAAATTGTTGAGCATTACTGGTGCGACGTTGATCATAATCTAGAAGTTTTTTTTTACATATTAGTAATGGCCTCTTTGTTTTAAACAAAAAAGAATTAATTAATAATTATCTTAGCTTGAACAGTAAATTTTGACGATGTATGATTTTATTTTTGAAAAGGTTTCCAACAAAATATATTCACAATATTTAACATTAAAATTCGTATTGTTTTGAATAACGTTTTGTAGAAAACTTAAAAAATTACAAATAAATTTACTTTCATTTTCGAAAATGTATCTTATTACTGAATTTTTGTTCAATGTATTTAGATGTATAGAATTTCACAAAAATAAAAATCGAGATATATTATCCAATAACGAAATAACTTCTAAACTCCTTAAATATCTGAATATAAGGAAAGAATGATTTTGAAGGCTTAAAAAATGCAAAAATTTAATAAAATTGTAAATTTCAAAATCTCCAAATAAAGAGAAAAGTTTGTACAATTTGTCGACATAGTTTCTATGTAAACTTAAGATGACTGGAACTGTCCAATATAGAGTATTTGAACTCGTGATTAAAGATATTTGTAACTGCTCTAAAAGTACTCAAAGTAGATCCATGTTTTAGGAAAAAAAATATTGGTACCGAAAATGAAAAATTCATTAAAAATTTTAGATTCAGAATTCAGTTGCAATATTTTCTTACGATTTAGAGCATTTGTTTCTTAACTCATTATATTTATTTAAAAAAATTATATTTTTTTATGTTCTATGCTTTCACTAGAAGTCCCTTTAAAATTATTTTATAATGAAAGCTAATTATTGACATCTTTTGAAATATTTTTAAGATGTAGAGTTCTCTTCTATCAAATATCAAAATACATTATTTAAAAAAACAAAAACTTAAAACGTTACCTTTATTAAAGCCCTTAGCATTTGAACGCTGAGGTAATGGACCACCACTAGTCTGACTATTGTTGTTGTCCTGACGCATTGTTGTGCTGTTATCGTTACTGCGATTACCGTAGACTGGCATTGAACTTGTTGAACTGGCCGATTGCGAATACGTATTCGAAGATGAAATATTCGAGGAGTTTGTCTGATGGTACATGCTATTAACGGTTTGCTGTTGTTGTTGCTGTTGCTGCTGTATTTGCTGTTGTTGTTGCATAGCGGCATTAACAAAACTACTTGGGGAAGATGATGATGACTTAAATAGATTGGCATATGTTTTAGGTTCATTTTGCTGTTGCTGTTGTTGTTTTGCAGCTTCATATTTTTCTTGCTGTTGTTGTTCGTTGATTGTCTTGAAATCTTCAACAACGGGAGCAGGTGTTGGCTCCAAAACGGCTGTAGCCGAAGCGGATGCAACAGTTTGGCCACTGGCAACAACATTGGCAGCTGTATTAGGGCGGGTTTGTTGTTGCTGTTGTTCGTTTACCGAAGGTGGAGCATTTGATGAAATAGTCATTGTGTTCGAACCAATTGTATCTTCAACATCGACCATGCTTGTGCCCGTGCTTAGTGGTGTTTGTGATTGCTGTTGTAGGAGAGTTTGTTGCTGCTGTTGTTGTTGTAATTGTGAAGGTGTATTGGGTAACGGTTGTTGTGGTTGTTGTTGCTGCTGTTGAGGTTGCTGGAGGATATGTGTTGGCATTAGAGGTGATTGTTGATAATTTGGTAATGCTGATGTAGGATTTTGAGGCAAACCAGTTGCAGCAGCAGCGGTTACAGCCACGGGAACACTGGTTACTCCCGATGGAGTCTGAGCACCAATTACGGTAGCATTACCGACCGAAACAGTGCCAGCAGCTTGTGTCAAAACCGGTGATGGGGTTTGATTTGCGGCCAATTGGGGTTGTTGAGCAACAGTAGGTTGTTGTATATTCGCAATGAGCTCATCGTGAGCAACAACACCATTGAGTTGAGTAACGCCAGCAGCCGCGACAGCTTGAGGAGGAACACCTGCGGCAGTAGAAGCATTAGCAAAATTTGCTGCCAAAGGTACAGGAGCAGCACCAGGGGGAGGAGGTAAAACAGCCATGGGACGACCTCCTGCAGCAGGCATTGGATAATAAACCGCTTGAGCCTGTTGATTCAAAACTCCTGTTGCTGTAGTGGCCCCAGCTGCAACCTGATTGGGCATTCCAGGTTGTTCGTTGACAGCACTAACAACAGGCGCTGGTGGTTCGTTGGCCTGCACAGCAGCAGGTGCTGCATTAGCTACAACTACTTGTCCACCTCCTTGTAGTGGTTGTGGCACCTGTTGTTGTTCATGATCATCATCATTTTCAGAACGTGATTCACCGTCAACCTCCTCATCAGAGTACAAATCTTGATAACGGAAGATATCGTTATGCACGTAATACTTCTTGGGCGACTGGGAAGCCAAGACAAAAGTTTGGGTAAAACGACGCATTGGTTGACCATCATTTGACAACTCTCCCGTAACTTGGACGACAACGCCATTGCCCAAAGTAGCCTGGGCATCTACTTGACTGATTTTAGCATGACAATCGTGGAAGTTCAATTGTTGAATACGATTATGAATGTTCTTTTGACCCACCACAAGAGTCGATTCACCGTGTATAAACGAAGAGTTATTATTGTAGAAACGATGCAAATGATTTGGTGCCTTATTCAGTAAAGTATAATATTGACGGACAAATTCACGTCCAACCGACTGTGGCGATGGTTGTTGGGGTTGAGTTGCATCCATTACCATTTCGTTCTTTTGTTGCTCGTTATCAGGAGATTTCGTTTTGACCTTTTGATTGAAAGGAGCCAGTTGGGATGAGTGTTTTATTAAGGTTTTTGTTTTGAGAAATAATTCCCTATTGTGAACCGTGCGATAGTAGTAGTAGTAATTTTATGCGTTTGGTTTTGTTTCTATGCTGCTAAAATTTAAAAAGAAAAAATTTACAATCGAAATCTAAATTTTATTTTCGTTTTTAATTTATAAAATGTAAAGCATTGCTTCAAAAAATTGTTTGATTTAATTATACGATTTACAAAATAACCCTACTTATAATATAATTACCTAAAGTTTAATTCGAATATCATATTTATTTTAACTCTTAAATTTGCAGTACCAAATATTTTGATACAGGTTAATGAACGTAGCATTATAGGATGACTTTAACTTTAATAGATTTCATAGTGTAATATGAAATATAAATATCAATGTATTCAACTTCTTCTTTTATTTTTAAATATTTTTACAAAACTGATTTCGAATTCTTTATCCCGATTATTAACGTTTAAAAAAGTTTTTTCCAAACAATGCCTTATAATGAAACCTGATATTTCTACATAATTGATTTGTTAAAAACCATTGAGGAGTAAAATATTAAAACAAATTTTTGTATTATATTTTATAAAATTGAACAACAAAAAAATCATAATTATAACTATAGTATGACATACTTAAATGTAATTCAATAATGTAAATGCATGCAAAAAAAAAAAAAAAGTAAAATTTTATGTTTAATGCGTCATCATAATCGTGGCCACTATTAAACAACGAAGCTTTGTTAAACAAGTTTTGAGACATATCATGCCTACTCTAAAAAAAAATTCAGGCTAACATTCAATAATATACAGCTATAAGCAAATAAATAGGTTCACTTGGTAAGCACTTATGATAAATTTATAAGGGCTTACCAAGTGAATGTTATATACGGCTAATCCACTATCTAAAACGTTTTACATTTTCACTTTTGCCAATTTTTTATTTCCGATTTTCATTTGAACTATTTGTGCAAAATTTCATTGATGTACACTTTTTAAAGATATCAATAAAACAAGCCCATATACTTTTTTATTTATAAACCGATTTTATTCCATATCAATGGATCGGCGGTCGCACATAGCTTGTTTGTCACAGATTTTATACAAATCCCAAACTTTTTAAAACTTTGTTATTTCTTATAAGGTTACGAATTTAACCTATTTATTTGCCCATAACTGTATACACATGATAGGGGTTAAGGTTGTGGGCATAAGCAATGCAACTTATTATAATATACAAAAAGAAATATGCAAAAAACACAAAACAAACAATTCCAGCCATAACAAAGATTTTGATTCGATTTTCTTAGTTTTCTTTTCTACATTAACGCATACTTGGTATATCTACAAGATGTACATCTTTTTCTTAACATTTGATTAAATTCTTATTTATTAAAGATAATAATTCATATATTTGTCATTGTAATTTGAAATTTAGATCACCTTCATATATGGGCAGTTATGAAAAATGTTCAACCTGGCTGAACTGACTTATATTTAATAAGTTTTGCGATAAATTGTATTAAGCAAGTACAGAAGGATTATAAAAAATGCTCTGATAAGTATCTGTATATACACTCGGAGACCTAGAGTCCATTGTGGATCCCTCCTCAGGATTGACTGAAGTAGAGGTAGTGGCAGAAGTATTAAAATCAAAGGGTAAATATGAAACGAAGAAATGGAGAGAAACTTGAAAAATTGGATAGCAAAGAAAAATTTACCGTCTTATCGCGTTCTATACAAGCCAACTGAATCCCTTTAACAAGCTTATTCCTGTGACGAATGCTATCAAGATTCCTAGATCAATTATACAATTCTAGAGCTATTTCTGACTACTCAGTTGCAGAGACGGACAGTGACATATAATATGCTACACTGTCTATATTTTCACAATTGCATGTCATCTAATTCATCAACAATTTCATTGCCAGCTATCTCGCAATGATCCGGTAACCAGCAGAGTCTCAAATAATAATTAGTTATCAATTTCTAAAGAGTCTTCCTAGGGTCGCTAACATGCGTAGACTTGACAAAATCGAATCTCTTTAGATTCCATGTGAGCTAGAGCATTGCCACTGACGCTAATTTCATTTAAAAGTATGGAATGTCCTACTCTAATTAAGCCCATTAGTCATAGTTTATTAATACTAAGCAGCATCTGTGTTAGACAGAAGATTCCTACAACCTTCTATTCTCATTGTCTGCCACCATACTAACCACCGATACGCTAGAATTGATCTCACTACTGATGCCACTATCTATTGAACTCTTACATGTGTAGTAGGCGCAGATGATTTTGGTAACCACCTGTAATATGAGGCTTCTTAATGTTACCTTGATATGAAATAAAGTCCAATCAAATAACAAATAAAAAACAAAAGAATAAAAGAAAATCTTACACATCCTTGCAAAAACCCTGTTTGCATACAGATATATGTACATATACATATGTATGTACACACATATATGTATGTATAAACTGTTTAATTGTCTTTGCTATTTATTTTCTTATAGAAAGGGATAACATCTGCTATTCTGTTGAGTAATCCTTTGAACTGTAATATAAAATGAATTATGTGTTAATACGTGTTTGAGAACAATAACTGAACTAAACTGGACATCAAAATATTGACAGATGTTTTAGCATAAAATGTTATTGTTAAAGAATTTTTTTAAGAAAATATTATTTACTACACACATACATTTATAAATACATATGCATATGTACAAGTACATAAACGTGTGTTTGTACATGTATGGACGCATGTCAATGACCTAAAATTTATTATATTTTTTATTTCAATACAAGACAGAATTTACAGGATTATTGTTAATATTTTTCTATACACACCATCAAAAAGATGGAGGGTATATTGATTATGTCATTCAGTGTGTAACATGTCAAAAAAATCACTTAAGACTCCACAAAGGCTCAAATATTTATCTTATATGTATAAGGTATATTTGGTATTGAAAATAGTCTTGGATAACGGGAGTCTGTTGTAGCTTTATTTAAAACATTTCTGGTAATATCTTCTAAAGAAAAGCATGTAAGAAATTTTGAACACATAGTTCGTGGATATTTTCGATATAAACTCGGAAATCTTAAAACCGCTAACCTCTTATATAAGGTGAATAGTCAACGAAATTTTGTACAAATAGTTCAAGGACCAACATAAACTCTTAAACAAAAAATGGGCGTGGTCCGCACACAACGGAAATTTTAATGGTGTGTATATAGATTCAGTCAAGCCGAATTTTACATTTTCATTTGGTTACAATATACGAAATTATTCGTAATTTAGGACCACAATTTGTTGGCGTAATTAATGTAGGATCTATTTGAGAGATTTTTCTATTATAACAACAAAACGTCAGCAGAGCTAAAGTTTTTTTTTTTTTTGAGATTTTAATAGCAACATTTATTTACGTTTAATTTTTTATGACAAAATATCATGCTAACCTGGCATATATAGTAAAGCCTTCAATAATGCCTTATCCTTGCTTTTATAAATATCCAAAAGAACTACCAACTTCACTTCTCAAAAGTGAATTAGGAACATAATATTGATTTAACCAACAAAACTATTCAAACCGTTACAAAAACAAGATCAAATTTCCCAAAATAAAAAATAATTTAGTTATGTTAATCCTTTATTTACCGCTGGGTTTTCACGCATATAACAATGAGGAAAAAATGCACAAACACTTCTGTAAAGTTTTGTATTCTGCACGTACGACAATTTTAAGGTTAGGACTCGATGTGCTTAATTAAACTTATTAGCAAAATTAAATTTTTTTAAAAATATTAAAAAAAGTATTGACACAGGAAAGTAAAATGCATTTAAATTTCAATATTAGTTCGGTCTTTGAGTCAAAATTAATATTATACGCTGCAACTACAATATATTCTTCGGTTTACAGCCAAAATATCTTTAACCCACAAATATCACGAAGGATGCTAAAAATTAATACCTCTCAATATAAAATGATTTTAAAGGTCTATTAATATCAAAATTCGTCAAAAATTAATAAAGTTGATAAAAAAAAAGTCACTACAACCTTAGAAGCATTTTAAAATTTCCGAAATGTAAAGGATTTCGCTGAAAACAGGGATTACAATAGAACGAAATATAAACAAACAAAGCATCATTTCATTAACAAACCATAATCAGAGAACGAAGCCGACCGGTTATTAGTCGCGACTAAACGCTGCCGATTTTTTTTTAGAAGAATCTACCCGCCGCCGAAATGTATAACTAACAAAATTGCGAAATATGCCAATATTTGTGTTTAATTGTCAATCGAAAATTTCGTGTCTATATATTACTCTATGACCTTGGGTGATTTACATAGAATGTTGGGATATTAACATCCGTATTCACAAAAAAATAATGTATGTTTGGTAAAGGTTTACTAACTTTGTGTATATAAATTTCCATAAGAAAAAGTTAGTAAACCTTTATCAAACATACATTATTTATTTTGAATACGGTTGTGTCTTTAATTCTGAATGAATCTCAATATGGGTGCAAATATCTTGTATTTAACGCATGGGAATTATTATCTATACTTAGCTATTTTCAAACTGTTCCGTTCAGATATTGGTATTTTATCATTGTTAAATATTTGTTTATGATGTAAACTTTCATTAAAAAGTATTTTCTTGATTGAATTCTTCACAACATCAATGAAATGATGTTGTTTGTTAATGAGTTCTATTGAAAACCCAGTCTTTTAGCGAAATCCTTTACATTTTGGAAATTTTAAAATACATAAATATAAGGGTATGGAAACTTATTTTATCAACTGTATTCATTTTTGGTCGATTTAGATGTTAATAGACGTTTTAAATGATATTTTCAGACGTTATTAATTTTTAGTATATTTTTTCCATATACAGAACAAATCTCAAAATGTAAATGCATTTTTACTTTCCTGTGTCAATACTGTTTTCCTTAAAATATTGAAAAATAATTTTTATTTTGCAATTTTCTTGCAAATTGCATTAACGCCGAGGTTTAATGGTTATTAATTAACTTACACATGGATGTATCAATTACATAGAACTTTCCATTTTTAACTACAGAAATTAAAATTTAGTAATTTAATATTTAATATAAATTTATTTACTGTGCCCCAATACCTTTTTGGGAATCTGTATGTATCTTCACTTTTTTATTTAATCTAAACAAGTGTTATTTATGGTTAATAAAGGAATTGCAACAGAGATTATCCATTTTTTTTGAATTCTTTGTATTTCATTTTATGGGAAGGAACTTATTAGGGCTGACAAAATTAACCTATTTATCTACTCGTAACTGTAGTTCTTTTAATCTATAAAACTTAAGATGTATTTATGAATACTGACTACTATTTTCGATCACTGCATGTACATACATACTATGTATGCATATATTCATCTATACTTTGCACTATTGCAAGATTAAAAAAATACAAACACCTACATACATACATGTGTACACACATTTTTATATTTATTTTACTACAAAGTAAATAATTATTTTAAGTTCATGGTATGATGAAATTACTAATATGTTCTTAAAAATATGTACATACATATATGTATATAATACCTACATACATATGTATATGTACCTATATTCCTATGTACATATGTATGTATATATCAAATAAAATAAAAACTTCTATTATTCACAAATAAAAGTTATGTTGCTGAATATTTAAGGCAAAAGATGAAAAAGAATGAGAAAGAAAAATAGAAACAAATCTAAAACGGCAACAGAAACATACACACATATTCAAAAATAGCAAACGACGAATATAATACAAAAGAAATTATGGCTCCTAAAAAGTGCGTGCTTTTTTCTGCTGCTACTTAATGTAAAGAAGATCAAAGAAAAATCTAATATAAAAGAAGAGTATAAAAGGGAATGAGGTATAAATACGTTTTTTCGGCAACATTTTTTTTTTCATTTTGTTAACATACATAAATTCATAGCAAAATTTGAGGTTATGTTTTAAGCCGGAAGAAATTTGCATACATAAATTTTTATTTTTTACTTTAGTTGAAAATAATTTTGTATAAAATTTTTAACTAAACTGCAGAAAATAACACGATTGTAATAAACGTCAAGGAAAAAACAATAATTACCGCATGTTTTTCTTTTTTGCATTTTCTTTTACATAAAACGAAAAGCTTGCGAAAAGAAAAATTAAGAAAAAGTGAATAAAACATTTAATGGCTTACCGTTTTTGTTAAATAAAGCACTTGATATTATTGCTTTTGGATGAAGAATTGTGGAAAAAACACTAAGGCTGTGCGTTATTTTGTATACTGATTGATGTTGGTTTAAAAGGATTCCAAAATCTTGGCTATTTCTGTAGTTTTTTTTTTCTTCTTTTACTACTTACTACTCCTCTTTCAGCACACTTAATGTAAATGACCACAAATTTTTGGGTGATTTTTTCTTTTTTTGGGTTTTACTAATTAAATTTTTAAACTATTTTTCTATGATTTCGTTAACTACTTCAAACGAATTTAAGTTTAATTTTTTTGTTTAAAATAATATTTTTATTTTTGGCGTTACTTTTTTTTTATTTTATTCCCCTTCACTTCTCTGCGTCGTGCTGTGAGTGCTAGTTGTGTGTGTCTGTCGTCGCCTTTTGTCGTATGAATTCGTCTGCTGCTGATTCTTCTTCTAAAAAATTATTTGCAAATGTTGCGTTTTTCCTTTCTTTCTTTTTTCTTTGTAGTTGTATGGCAAAAAAAAATGTATGAAGTTAATCCGTTTGTATTTTAGTTTAAATTTTTTCTTTAAAAAAAATTGTGTTTTTATTTAACACAAAATAATATATTTTTTTTAAATCACAGTTATTTTTTTTTTTGTATTTTCTTCTACAGTTTTATGAAGTTACTTCAGTGCAGTTTTTTATTATATTTGTATATGCGAAAATAATAATTGCAGTTTATAGCATTGAAATTGAAGTGAACGAACCTCTTTTTGTTCTTCTTCAACTGTTTTGCTTTGCATCGTGCCTTTTTCCCTCTTCGTGTATTCTAAATATGCGTAGTCAATAATATAGTTGTCTCCTTTACGTACTATTTGGTATCTCTTCCTTTCATATTGAATTGGAATAGCTGAATGAATATTTTGCATATGATGCCACTACATAGTTAAAATGAAATGAATATAAAACAAAATTTTAAAAATGTGTTGAGTAGATTGTGATAAAAAATGATGGGTATGTTTTGTTTAAAAAGTACTACATATTTTGTAATCTGGGTACATATGTATATGGGATAATCCCTAATATACCCATTTATTTCGTATTTAAAGATATCACAATTATTTAGGTAAATAATTCATTATTTACATAAGTTTCTGACGAAATATAGATTTATTTTTTTGCTATCATATTAATATTCGTATTTAAAGATATCAAAATTATTTAGGTATATAATTCATTATTTACATAAGCTTCTTAATAAATTTCTATTAAAAAATAATTGGAATAAATTTGGGGGAAATTGCAAATAACGAAAAAGAACTTTGTACCATAATATGGTGTTCATATCAAATAGAGATGTAGCAATTGCCATGTTATTTGGGGTCCTCCACAACGAAATTTTTATTTCCTAACATAAGAAATAAAGTCGGCAGAATAACGGCAACAAAATATTATTTGCAACTTTATGTTAAGGGATAGAAAAAACGTAGATAAGACAATTTAATATAAAACGTAGATAAGACAATTTAATTTCATTTTGTCTTTTTTTCTCTCTGTATTTAATTTGTATTTTTCTTGTATAAACAAAATTAATGTATTTTCCAAATTTGTTTTGTTAAAAAAAGTTGAAATTTTGAAAAGGAACAATAAATTTGACAGTTAATGTTAAACATTATTGCTGAGCTTTGAGTTTAAACATTTATTGCCGTGGTCCACACGGAATATTTTGATGAGAGATAGAATTTGACAACGTGTGGACTAGGGGTCCAAATAATTATTTATTTAAGCTAGTTAATTTCGTTGGTTATCATTCAATAACCAACGAAATACATCAGCATTTTTGCAAAAATAATAACTCTATTAAAAGAAGTATTTTCTAAAAACAATTTTTAATACCGAGTTTCCGGTAAATACAAAAGATTTAACTAGATTTTTTCATTAACATGATATTTGTTGCAACAATAAATTACATTTTTAAACAGTTTTGTTAAATTACTTTTTGTGAGCAGAACGATTTTTATTACTACCTAATATTTTCCTTTTTCACTTGAAAACATGACAAAAAATCTGGCTACTCTATAAAATTCAAAAGTATGGCAACTTGAACTGTGTTCAAGTAACAAAAAAAAAGAGACAACCATATATCGACGATATTAAATGCGAAATTCAGCACGTGATTTGAATTCAGCGTAGTAAAAAGAAGATTTCACGATTAGCTAGTGTGTTCATCGTCAACTTCTGTCTTTTCCGGCCATTACTACAGTCATCAGCTTTACCGCTCGTGTCGTCGCAAAACAGAAAGAAAAGTTAAATAATTTAATTGTGTAGTTTTAATTTTTATAATACACAGAAAACAGTGAAACTCAGTAAATTAAATAATAAATTTTGAATTTATTAATATAAATAAACAAATCTATACACAATGGCCGATAACAAGAATCAAGATTGTGAAATGAATGGTGAAGATTTTTCACAAGACGTCAGCGCTAATGAAAAAGAAAATGGTGGAACTACCGGTAACACCAATGGAAATGCCAACGAAACAAATGCACGCGACGATGACAGGTATTTAAACAATTTTCTAATATTTAATTGCGTTCTTTATAAATTTAAAAAAACGAAATCATTCCAATAAAAAAGTATTGTTACGTAAATAGAAAAAATATATACGATGGTGCTATACTTCGATAAGAAAAAAATTGTATACACATGCCACCCAGAAATATGGAATTAAAAAAGAATCGAGGATTATTTCTCTACTTTGGTATTTTTGAGTTCTTTCTTTTTATAAAATAATATTTTGTTGTATTAGCTGTGGTATTGATATTCTGCGTTTTTTGCGCGTGTGTGTACAACTGTACTTGAATTTATTAATGTAATTTTTGGTTTTAAAAATGTTCAGTTCTTTTCAAATTTTTATGTTTTCGATTTTTTTTTTGCAATATCTCTTATAAAAAAAAGAATACTTAATTTTCTTAGCTTTTGAAAACTCATGTTTATTATCTAAAAGTGAGGTTAAGTTTTTTCATAAAAAACGCATGCTTTAATTAGATTCTGCCTTGTTTTTGCAAATTTCCCTTTTTTATTTGTTTTCTCTTAATTTTTTTTTCTTTCGTCTGGTTCTGCTAGTTTTTTTTTTCTTTCAATATTTCGTTTGCCTCGTCATTTCATCAAAATGGCGGTTCGCATTTTTTACTTTATTTGTCATCATTACTTTTGTTTTGTGTATATTTTTCGTTTGTATATACCGGCCGCTGTTTACTTTCAACAAAAGCGTATTGTATATACATACATATGTATGTAGGTGTTTGTGTGTATATTATGCATATATACATGTGTATGTATACCGAAAATATTTTGCTTGAAGGTAACCAGATTGTTGTAAAAATAAACTGTTTAGATTAGTGGGAAGATACTTGTCAAAATTATGTATCTAGATTAAACAAAAAAATGTGCAGTTATTTATAATCTATTAATTTTTATTGTGATTTTTTGGATTAATATTGGGAATTTTTTCCAAACATTAGTTTACATTGATCATTTTACAACCAAGCTGTGCTTTTTAAATTGCAATTTATTAAAAGTGGTCGGCTTTCTAAATAAATTTATTAGTATGAGAAACTTAAAATGATCTTTAATAAAAATTATATACATAGATATTTTATAATTCAGGTAATTCATCTTAAAATGACTGTTTATATATCATATAAACTATCATCTTATAATGAATTATGTATGTATGTACATAAAACATGTAGTATATTTTTGTATTGAAAAAAAAAATCTAAAAATATTTATTTGCCATTTAATTTCTCTAATAGGCTGGTGTTACGCTAGAGTTGTTGTTTACTTTAATTTGTTTAATTTCTCTAAAAAATGTTTATTATAATTTTGTGTTTTTTTTTTATTAAAATGTTTCCTTTCATATGGTATATATTTTTATTTTAATTATCATTTTGTTATTTTTTGACGTTAAAATTTGCAATATAAATAAGAGGGGAAAAATTTATAAATGATTGGATTCTTTATAATTTTTATATCATACATACATATACATACATATTTCGTATTAAGAAGCTTTACTTATTATGATTGTTATTTGTAGTTAAAAAAAATCAAACTAATTGTTAACGTACACAATTTTCTTTAATAAAGTATAAAATTTTCAAAAAACCTAATATTGTTTTTATCCATTTTATATAGTAAAAATATTAGAATAACTTGAATTACATATTTAATTACATGAATTATTGATTTAAAATATATTATTACAATAGACTTCAATCATTGTGTTTAGTATTAAGAAATTTTGATATTAATTGAAAAAATAAAACAATTAAAATTTAATATGTACTTGTTTATTATTTTCAAAGAAAAGAAAACAAAGAACAATCGATAATAAGACTATTAGTAATATTAATAAATAAGTGTGGTATCTGTGAAAAGGGGAAATGGTGGCGCATTGTTATTTTTATTTTTTTGAGTTTAGTATTAACGAAATGTTTTTCAATAAAATAAAATAATGGATGCAAATATAACACATGTAATAACCAACAAAATAATCCATAATCTATATAACATTGATTTTCCTGTTGTGTTTGAGTGAACTAATCTTGTTCCTCTCCGGCAGGTACTATAAGACATAACCATACCAAACCATTGTAGCTTCTAAGTGGAAACATAAATAATATATACGCCACAACATCACAGCTGCTTTAAAGACCAGAAACGATTGAATGAATGAATGAATTCTCAGAGCAGGTGTTTGTCGTTTGGCGGCTGCACTTCTGCGTTGTATATCAACCAAGAGACGATGATTTTTGGACAACAATTACCAGAAGCTGACTGTGATTAGTACTCCTGATGATTGCAGCAACAATGCCTAGCAATGAGAGATGATGGTATTTATCATAGTAAAGCATAAATAAAATACACACAAAAAAATTCTATATTATCTATTGCGAAAGAAAGAATTTTAAAATTGGATTAAAAAATTAAAAAAAAAAAAAACTACTTAACGTTGTTGTCATTTTAACGATTATAATTTAAATATTAATAAATAATTTGTTGTATATTTGTTTGCAATTTTTTGAAAAAACAAAATTAAAGCATAAAAGTTCGTTCAAATTTACTTACTGATATTGAGTCCATCGAATAAACAAGTTTTCTAGAGCGGTGTTAAACATTTTGAAATATACTCGTATTCTCTCGATTTGTAAATTTTTGGCCAGCCTTTTTTACATTTGTCTAGATTTGTTTAAAATTTAACGTAAGATATTTTTGTATATTGAACTTTTTTTTAGCAATAACATATTATTTTGAAAATAAAATAACTGTCATTTGATTTCTCTTTTTGTGTCTCGTTAAATAAAAGAAACTCTTTTTCGATCTTAGATTTGGTGATTTGTTTTTTTCAAATTCCATATAAATTTGTAAGTGAATCGTGGTTGTTTAAACGTAACTCATAAATTTTTTAAAATAAAATTTCAAAATTAAATTTTTGAAAAAAATAGAAATAAATATTTTATAAAAAAAAATTTCTTTTAATAATAATCACACATATTTTGATAATTATATTTGAAAAATAGTTATTAAATGAAACTAAATTCTTTCTTTTTTTCTTTATAAAACAATTTTACAGAAAACTATTTGTTGGCGGTTTAAGCTGGGAAACCTCAGAAAGTAAGTAAAAGAAAAATAAAGTGTTGTTAACAATGTTGGTTTTACTTATTAATTTTACTTTTTTCACTTTACAGAGGAATTACGCGAGCATTTCAGTAAATTTGGTGAAATTGAAAGCATCAATGTTAAGACAGATCCACAAACTGGTCGTTCTCGTGGTTTTGCATTTATTGTATTCACACAAACTGATGCTATTGACAAAGTTAGTGAAGCTGGCGAACATGTTATTAACAATAAGAAAGTTGATCCCAAAAAAGCTAAAGCCCGTCATGGTAAAATCTTTGTCGGTGGTTTGACCACTGAAATTAGCGATGATGAAATCAAAACCTATTTCAGTCAATTCGGCAATGTAAGTTTTAGAAAATTGTTTATACTTAGGTTATATGTTTATTGTTGTTCTCTATTTTTTTAATTTTTGTAGATTGTCGATGTTGAAATGCCTTTCGATAAGCAAAAGTCCCAACGTAAAGGTTTCTGTTTCATTACCTTCGATTCAGAACAAGTTGTAACTGAATTGTTAAAGACACCTAAACAAAAAATCTCCGGCAAGGAAGTTGATGTTAAACGTGCAACCCCCAAACCAGAAAATCAAATGATGATGATGCGTGGTGGCCGCGGTGGTGTACGAGGAGGTCGTGGCGGTTACGGACGTGGTGGTAAGTTTTAATTTCTGTTATTTTTTTTACCTAATTCTCTTATATTGTTTAAAATATTACATTATTAGAGTTAAATTGTAGAAACTTTTCGTAATTATTTCGTCTTTGTATTTATGTTGTACTATGATGTACGATCATGCTTTCGCATGCGAAATATGTTTGTCAGCCAAAATATTATTAAAATCCAGGCAAAAAATATGATTTTGCATATTTTTGATTGTTGTTGATTATTATTAGATTTTCTCTGAATTTCGGTTTAGGTATTGTAAAATATTGTTTGTACATTCTATGTTAAAGTATTGATATACTTAGATAAAGCATATTTCTAATATTTTGTATTTGTATATTACAATTGTTTACAAAGCACACATCCGATAGAATAAAAATATACATTTTTTAAAGAATTCAAATCAAATATTAAACTCAGGCTCTCTTTAGATTCTTTAATAACATTCTTAAAGCTATTGGTGTCAGTATATTATTTTTCTCAACAAATCAATTCTCTAGTATTGTAAAAAACGCCTACTTTTTTAAACAAACAAAAAGTCATTAATTTTTTTAATTACTGGTTCTTAAAAAGTTTCCTAACATTTCTATAGGCAGATATAGGTTAGGTTAGAAAAGGGTGCCGATCGGCCCATTGTGATCCCTTTATGAAAGAGAGAGAGAGAGAAATAGATATATGAAGATAAGTTAAAACTATAAAAGACAAGAAGATGAGTGTGGAACATAAACCCAAACAATCAGTTGTGATTGCTCTTAAGCCACTTTATTCCCATTACAAACCCTATGAGGTTGACAAGTCCTTTACCATTAACCTCAACCACCTCAACCTATTTTGCTGATGCCCTACACAGTGACAGAGTATGTGTTCCACTGTCTCTAGCTCATCGCACGTTCTACAGAAAATTGATGTGCCAATGTCCCACTTACTCATCATATTCCCTATTGAGAAATGACCCGTAAGACAACCACGACTCATGCCTAAAAGATGCTTTGAATCTGCTGGTTTCAAAGTAGGCCATTGGCAGATATAGTTCTGATGAAATAACTACCGTATTTAAATGAAATTATTACCGTATTTAAGGTAATACTTCAATAGATTTATATTCATTCTGAAACTATTTGTAGAAATTCAATATACAAATTTGAATTACTATTTTAAATTATACTAATAAACATAATTGGCCAGTAGAGAAACATTTTTAAAAAAATATATAAAAATATATTTTTTTTTTTCCTAAGTAAGAGAGGTTAAGTTTCATCACAGAAACATGTATTTGATTTACAAAGATAAAATCTTTTTTTAAACTGTTCTGAACCCCAAATATTTATAAAGAATTAAATACTTCTTAGTAAAATTATTGCCTAGAAAGGATAGTGATTCTACAGCATTAGTTTTTTTTATAAAACGAGCGTTTTAGAAAGCCTTTTTAGAAGACCTTGAGCAAACAGTTTCAATGAATGTATACCGCATGAAAGCGATATAAGTTGGCGTCCGTTGGAGTTTCATTTCTATAAGTTAACTGGGCTAGTTTTGCGGTTTCTCAAAATATTAAAGGCAAACTTCTCATACAATTTTTATTTTATTGTTTCAAAAATCAATTTTTTTCTCGTCCATTTAGTAAAAAAAAAAAAAACATTTTTAAAAAATCAAAAATTTTATTAAAAAAATATGTATATTCTTTGCTAAAAAAAAGTACGATTTTTGACTAAACTTTGAAATAAAAAATTTCAAATCAAATTTTTTATTTTCCATAAGATTTATAAAATTATAAATTGCAAAAAGAAAACCAAAAGAAGCCAATAAAATAGTAAACTATTAAATAAAAATTAAGCCGGATTTCTATAAAAGTGCATTTAGCACTTTTATCCGCTTGTTTCTTGTATCTGATTACTTTGCTTAAAATTTTCGGAATAATGATTATTTTCTGTTTTTGGCTTTTGGCCCAAAAGTTCATTAATTTGATGATATATATTACTAAATATACTATATTAAAGTTATGCTATATAAATGATTAACTACACTGATTATTGTAAATAGAAGTGGTCTTTTCGATATTTAACATAAATTAAATATACATTTAAAATAAGAGATGAATTAATAATAATGGAATGAATATGACCAGAATCGGACCACTTGTTAAATACCTACCTATTAAAGGATTTTGTTTTATTTTTACAACAAATAATTTTCTTTAGAAATGTGTTATTAAAAAAAAAAATAATATACTTTAAAACAAATATTTTCGAAAAGTTTCTATTAAAAATTTTCTTTAAGAAATTATTGTATTTTTTATTTTTCAAAATGTTACCTTTTGTTTAAATTTAAAAACTAAAAAATCAACAAAATTAAATAAATTTTTATAGGTTATTCTCATCAATGGTCTGGTCCTGGTGCATATCCCTATAGTAGTTATGGTTATGATGCCGGTTATGGTGATTACTACAGTGGTGGATTTTTCAATGGCTACGACTATGGCTACGGTAAATACCAAAATAATTATAATAATAGTAATCCTACACAAACATCTTCAAATTTTTACAATAACAACACATCATCCAATTATCATAAAAATAATAGTAATTATCAACAATTCAAATAAATGTTTGAAATGAATAGAAATAACGAAAGATATTTAAAAGAAAATCAACAAAAAAAATTTACCTTAAAACGAAAATCATGCTAAACAACAACACAATAGACACAACACCAACTTCAATTTGTTCTTTAAAATGAACAAAAATTCAGATTTATTGCAATAGAATTTAAAATTAAAAAAAAAAAACTCATGATGATTACTGTTATTTTTATTATTGATATATTGATTTGATTTAGGTATTTTTAAAAAAAACATCTTTAATATAAACTTATATACATATTTTTTAATTATTTGTTTGATTTTAAAAGAAAAACAAAAACAAATTTTAGACAAGTTTAATTTTTCTACATTTATTTTTAAAGTTTTTTTTTTTAATAACAAGATTTAATTAATATAAATATTATTGATACATTTTAATATATTCTATAGAAAGAAACATTACATTTTTTTCTTTTTAATTTGATAAAAACGTAAAAAAATAAAACAAAATAAATTTGTTTCAATATTGCTTAAAATTTAAAAATTAAAATATAATCTAAGAAAAAATTATTAAATCACCAACAACCAACCAACGACCATTAACGTAAACGTAAAAAAGATATGCAAAAATATTATAAATTTTTTTTAATTCAAAACATCCTTAAATATCTAAGAACAAGAAAGAAAGAAAAAAAAAACTGACGAAGCGTGTGTGTTATTAAATATGTGTGAATGAGAGAGTGTGTGTGTTGATTATAAACGTTAAGTAATTAATTGAATTAATTAACAATAAGAAAATACACCTCTAAAAATGAGAGCGAGAGAGTTTAAAAATACATGATGTGTAAACATCTGTAGTTGTAAAAGAAGAGAATCAAAGTGCAAAAATAATAAAAAAAATTATATTGCCAGACTAGAGCAAATGAAAAAATAGGAAAAAAAGAAATAAGATCGAATAAAAGTAAAAGTTTAAATAATAAAAACCAACAAATACCTTGCAAGTATTTGTTTCAACCATCTACTAAGACACCAGATGTTTGAAAGAACATAATCAACTTTTGGCACCAAAAAACAAAATTAAATACATTTAATACCTCATTGTGCCAAACATTTTATTTGTATATTTATATACATAGATTGAATTTCTATACATTATAATATTATACTCTATGTCCTTTTAAGGATTTTCAATACTTAAATGTTTAAAACAAGAATGTGCCTTTTTTTTTGGTAAAACTTACAACCTGAAAACTTTTACTTTTTTTATTAAAATTCCTAACAATCAAAACAAAAATATAGAAAAGAAATTATTACAACCAAACCAACCAACCGGCCAAGCAACCAACCCCCTCCTCCCTAATACATCATAGTTATTTATTTTATAAATATTTATTATATTAATCTTTAATTTGGCTTAAAGTCAAATAAAAAACAAAGCCTTTATTATATATTAATTATATATATATATATAAAACTACCTATCACTCACTCGTTCACCACTCAACAAAAAGAGAGTGGTCGAATGATGAAATCCATAAAATGTTATAAATTTTTTTATAACATTTTATAAAAACAAACAAACAAAGAAATACAAAAAGAGAAATACAATTTGATATTCTAAGAGTTAATAAATAAGTGCATATATTTTTATTATGCATTTTTATTAATTATAATAATATATTTACAAACATTTTATACAAACAAAAAAAAAACTACATTATAAAAAATATATATTTATATAAAAACTTCCAGACAAATAGTTTTAAGGTTAGAATAGCAACGAACGAAATATAGCAAGAGATTTATAATAGTTTAGTCTTTTTTTAGAGACATTCTCGTGTTTAGTGTAGTATATAAAAAAAAATACTCTTTCAGGTTATTTATTCTAACCTTAAAAATATTTCCAAAAGAGAACATTTCAATTTAGAATTTTGCCTTTTTTTTTACCTTCCAAGTTGAAAAATGCAAATGAAAACGTTAGTAAATTTTCCCCATCTTGTTTAGTATTTTAACAGCAACAACGTGCAATACGTTTTCCTTTTTGTTTATAAATTAGCGATCTCTTTTATTCAATACTGTTTTATAAGGGGGAATTTATTCAATTATTTAAGATTTTTCATCATGTGGAAGAGTTTAAAATCTGTAGGTTTTCTTTCTAAATTGAAATAATTTTTGAAATTCCCTATTATACATTAATAAATATTATATTTTATATTTATTTGGTGTATATTTGGGGTTATAATCTTTTATTTGCCTTCGGACAATTTGTTATTTAAAAGAGAAATATTTGAAAAAATAAAGATCAAATTCAATCCTTAGTTTTTTGATCCATCAGCAACAGCATAATAAACTTAACTTTTTAAAACAGCAGCTAGAGTTTTTTTAAAATAATTTAATATGGCAATTTTTTACGCGTAAATGCGGCGTTTAAAGTTTATTATATATTTTTTTTCGTAAAAAACACACTTCGTCAATTTTTAATTTAATAATCGTATGAAAATAAAAAAAAAACACTAAAGTAACAACGCGGGTTAATGATTTGTAATTAATAAAATAATTTTAAACAAGATTTGAAACAATTTTTTTTTTTTTTAACTTTTAATATGAAAAATTTATACTAATAATTATATCACACTCTCGGCTAAACTACTCAAATAAAACATAATGAAATAATATAACAGAGGAAAAAGAAAATTAAATAAAATAACAAGTAATTTGAGTTAAAAATAAAAATATTTTTAAATTAAACAAATTTTTTTCTTTAAAAAGATTAAATTTTATTTTATTTTTTTTATTACAAATTAGCAATTTGAGTAGTTTAGTTTATAAAAATTAAAAACCGTCTTTTTAAATACATATATTTTTTATTATATTATTAATATTAACCTTTGATTTAATTATTAAAATGATGAAAAAAATAAAATTTAAATTTATATATTTATCCCATTATGTAAAACTTTATTTTATATTTATATAGAAAAAAAATCAATATAAATATTATATAATTTTTTTTTTATTAACCACTTGCATGTTTCTCAATGTTTTTTTCATTCATATATCTTTATATATATAAATTTAAGTTATAAAAAAAAGTAATAAAAAGGAAATTTTTAAAAATATTAGTAAAATGTAATTTTGTTTTTTATTAATATTTTTAAAGATTTTTTTTCCATTATGTTTTTAAAAATCTTTATTATTTGCTAATTAATAGTTTTGTTTAAACAACAAATATCTATATATATATAATTTTAATTATTTTTTATTATTATTATTATTTAAAAAAAATACCTTTTAAAAATCTAAAAAAAAAAAAAAACATTGTAATACCGAATTTTCAAATGTTTCGCCTCACACACCATTTTTTATTTTGAAATTTAAATTTAAAAAAAAATCTTTTTGAAGTTTTGTTTTTTCAACATTCTTTTTCGCTTAAGTCTATATTTTTTTAACCTGGTTTTTTTGTGGTTAATTTTAATAATTTTTTTTTCTTCCATAATTAATTTTTAATTGTATTTTTTAGTATAACTTTGTTATGTAGTAGTTTAAACATAATTTTTTTTGTCTTGAATTCTATTTTTTAATTAATATTTTTTTCTTATCAATTTTAAAATTAAATTTTTTTAGTTTTAGTATTTTGTTTTTATTTTTTTCGCTAACAATTTAAACGTAAAAAATTAAAAAATAATAGTAAATTTGTTTTTGTTTTTCTTGAAAAAATCTTATAATAAATTTTAAAAATCAATTTTTTTTAATTAAATATTTAAACATGTTAATTATAATAATACATTTATAAAAAAAAAAAAAGAAAAATCCAATCCCCCCTTTAACTGCGGTGAGGTGAGACATTAAAACACACAAAAATTTTTTGGCAAAATATAATTCCAAAAAATAAACAAACACTATAAAGAAAAAACTTTCCTCAAAAAACGTTTTAACGTTGGTAAAATTTCCTAAAAAAGCTAAAAAAAAAAGAAACATTTCAATATAAAACTAAACGCTGAAATTGTTGTGTGGAAAATAAGGTAAAAATTAAATTAAACTCAAAACTTTGTAAAAATAAAATATTAAACAAAAATACATTGTAGAAACATGAGAAAAGCAAATTTAAGCCAATTCAAATTAACATTCTTCTTTTATATATATCTAATATTTTTTTAGTATATTAAAACAAAACAAAAAAACAAATTATATGTGAGCGTCGCTTTGCGCCCCAACAAAAATCAAACAATCAACCAACTATATAATATATTTTGTGTTATATATATTTATATTTTTTTTTATTATAAACAAGATTTTAATCAAAATATTTTGTTTATACATAAAAAAAAAGAAAATAAGAAAAGAAATATGTCAACAAAAAAGCTTAAATTTAATATAATTGTTTTTATCTTATGAAAAATGCCTTCTTATATTAGACATCATATGTATATGTAATTAAAAAAAAAGAGCAAATAAAAGAAAAAACCCTAAAAAATCATTATTATTATTTTTTTGTTTCTCATGTATTTATTATAGAAATGATCCTTGCATTGATCCTCGTCGTCATAGATTTTATATTTACATTATTTTGTCGCATCTTATTTTCCTCATAACAATTTCACAAGTGTATTAGTTTTAATGCTTGTGTAACAACGTTGGTTTTTTTTTTTTAACATACTATTATGTTATGTATGTGGTTTGTTATTTAGCATAAGGTTTTTGACTGTAAGCGAGATTGGTGCGTAGAGCTTAATTGGGCAAAACAAATAATTTATTTGTCGAAATAGGACAAACTGTTCTAGAATTGTACTAATGCGACTGTGTCATTAGCCATAGATATTTTTTTCTTACCAAATTTATAATGGTTTTCTAGTAAATGTTTTCAAATTATATGTGTCCTTGTCAGGGCAGGTCGTCATCACTGCACATACATATCTTTTGGGCACCGTTGAATTGCGCTCTAATCTAAAACTAGGTTTTTTATTTTAACTTCAAACTTCCTGGAGCTGAAAACACTTTGGTGGTTGAATGTATGACTAATTATCAGGGAAACCAAAATTTGTTCTTAAAAAAGTGTTTTATGTGCATTTAATATGCGCTAAAAAAATAAATATATAATTTAAAAACGCAAAATGTGCTCTTAAAATGTAAACAAATTTTATAAATTCCCAGGAAAAAATGTATTAGTTCTACAACTAGTTCCAGAACACAAGAAAATGTCCTGTACCTGTTCTTCTTTGATTATTTGTTTGAAATTGTCACCTCCAGAACTAGTTATGTTTAAGTGTTAGCTAGCCAGTACTCATTCTATGGATCGGTTCTAGAACTAGTTCTTTCATCAATGATTTTTGTTAGAAATTGTAACACTTAGAACTAGTCCTATAGAAGCGTCAGGGAACGGTTTCAGAACCTGTTTTTTTTATTCTAAGGGGCTATTTTAAACTCAATTTAATTTTTTATTACTTTTTTAATTTTTTGAATCTTTTATACAAGTTTTTTTAAACAGTTATAGGAAGTCATTCGAGAAACATTAATTTGTTGTGTATAAGTCATACAGAATCAGTTCTTAAGCAAAAAGTTCTCTAAAACATTATTTAAAACGAATTTAGAACCACAAATAGGTTCTACTCCTTTAGTGTCAGAATTGGTTGTGATACCACTAGTTTTGATGAGTATGTTATAATAGAACCTGAAGTGGTTCTGATTATACCAGTTCTACAACATGTTCTAAATTTTTCCTGGGATTTTAATCCAAAATTTCATTTTTTTAATAAAACAAAGTTATTAAAAAATAAATTTGTTTTTACTATATTAACTGATGCTATTCTGGCAAGTTGAAAGGTCCTCCAAACCATATTTAAATAATAGCTGCAATGAAGATCAGTCCTCACAGATTTATTTCAATTTTTTTATTCCTTGTTTATCAATCAAAATATCATCTGAAGATCATCTCAATATGAAAAATATGCGGTCAAGACTTAAATATGGAAAAATATTCTCTCACACATCGATGCCTAAATAGTTTATTTGTGCTAAAAATTGCTTTCTGACCTCGTTGGCTTCATTTGTCGGACAGAATATGCAATTGAATATTTGTGGTTTCCCTGTTAAAAATTGTTTAAGAGAATAAATTGCAGAGTATTCTTTGCGCGATAAGGGCGAATATTAAATGTTTGTTTAATATTTATTTTAGACAAAAAAGTAGTTTTCAGTTTTTTCTTCAACATAGAAAAAAATTGGTAGTTATTTTTAAGTTCCTAAATAAGCAATTCAATTCGTTAATTATATTTAACTTATTCATAGGTAATCAATAATATGTTATTCAGGTATGTGATGGAAAACGATTTCGGAAACGAATCGATTTTAAATCAAAAAAATGTGTGATAAACTGATATTTCAGTTTTTTTTCTCATGAAATTCATCAGAATTTTTCAAATCGATTCGTTTTGAAAACGATCGGTTTTCATCACATACCTGATTGTTAGCAAACTTTATGAAGTATAACGTAGATAATAGATAAATACAAGTTGAGATTGTCACACAAATTCTTTCCTTAGTTTCGATTTTTTTCGTTCATAATTAACATTCGAATAATCGAACAATCACTTTATTTATAAAAATTCAAAAAGTCAAAATAGAATTTTTTTAATTTAATCCATTATTCTCTTTGTTATGTGTTTTCTCATGCATAAGAGATTTAATAGAAACAGCTGGTCAAATTGAAGGAAAACACAGCACATGTTAAAATAAATTAGGTGATTTTCACACCGCATTATTTCAATCACATAGCCGATAATTAAATATGCACCACAAGACAGGCTCGCTGAGGATTTGTAGGATAAACAGATTTGTAAATAAGTACATTTGTATTTTTTTATCTGAAAGCTCTGGTAAGAGTTAAAATGTCTAGAAAAATGCACATAAATCCGATTATCTCCGCTCCCTGATAAATATATAAAAATCGAAACGACAAAAAGCTTTATAGCTTTTCTTCTCAAAATAAAAAGAATTTTAATTTTCTACAAGCTCTAAAAAATAGTTAGAAAAGGACACAGGTAAATCCGTATAATTCTAGGTTAGGTTAGAAAGGGTGTCGTATTCACGCCTACACCCAGAGGTGAAACGGCCCATTGTGGTCCCTTTTTGAAAGAGAGAGAGAGAAATAGATAAATAGAGATA
>MINK01190743.1:977-27781 GCA_001735545.1 Phormia regina | reverse complement strand
ACAAATTTCATTAGAATAAACAATTAAAAATCTTGTTCTGAACTAGTTCTAGAATCGTTTCATAGAATGAGCGTTGGCTAGCTAACACTTACTCAGAACTAGTTCTGGAAGTGACAATTTAAAGCAAAAATCATTAGTCGCAACGCCAAAGTAAAACAAGTATAGGCTATTTTCATAGGTTCTGGAACTAGTTGTAGAACTAATACAATTTTTCCTGGGTTTATATTTTTTTTAAATAAAAAATCATTATTTGAACATAATTTTAAGTTTAAAATGCCAAAAAGTTTTGAAATTTATGAAAAAAATTTTGAACTAAAAAAAATGTTCTTAGCCGTATGATTAATATTAATTATGAAGCTTAATTTTCAAAAAATAATTAAAATTATAAAAATTGTTAATTTTTTTATAAAACAAAAATTCGTTATTACAACTTTCTAGTAAGAACTTAAAATTTTTTTAATTTTCTTTTTAAAATAATAAATAAAAATTCTCTAAATGCTAAAACTAACAAAAATAAAATTTGTGCATAATAATGCAAAAAATATATATTTAATTAAATAAATATAATACAAAAACAATTTTGTTAGAAATAAATTTAAAAAATATTACATTTGCATTTTCTTAGAAATAAAAAAACGCTATTTAAACATAATTTTAAGTTTAAAATGCCTTGTAAAATATATTTCGTGCCTGTAGTTTTGAAACCTCTTTCTAGAGTTAAAATTTTATGTGAAATAAGATTTTTAAATAAAAAATTAAAAGTGCTTTCTTTTTAAATATATTAAAAATTATAAACCTCATTTTTTAAATAAATTAAAATTATAAATAAATAAAATTTTTATAAAAAAATCTCTTAGGTTTATTTAAGATTTTTAATATTTTCTTTATAAAAACCAATTAAAAAAAAACAAATAAAAAATCGTTAATCCTTAAACTTTTGAAAAAAATTTTATAGGCAATAACTTTAAAACTAATGATATACTTTTATTATTTGGTTATTACCTTCCTTTAACTAAATATTTGTTAAAAATACTAAAATCAATATGAAAAATGTCTAAATTTTTAAAATATCAAAAATTATGTTTAGGCGTATAATTAATATTAATTATGAAGCAATTATTTCAAAAATTAATTAAAATTATAAAGGCGCAAAATTTTTACAAATAATAAAAATTCATAATTACAAAATACTTTAAGGAATTAAAACCTGTCGAAATTTGATCTTAAAACTTGAAAAAATTAAATATATTTTTATGGTGAATATTTTTTGAGAAATCAATTTTTTAAAAATTAAAAATTCGTGTTTACAAAACTCTTATGTTAATACAAAAATTTTTAAATTTTCTTTCTAAAAATATAAATAAAAAATCTTTAAATATTTGAACTTTAGAAAATAAATTTCGTCTTCGATAAATTGAAATTAATAATATAATTAATATAAAATATTTTTAAAATTTCCTTAATATCTTTGTTTAATTAAATAATTGTTATAAAATATTAAAGCCTAATAAAAAATTTATTAAATCTTTAAAATACCAAAAATCATTTTTACGCGTATAATTAATATTAATTATGAAATAATATTTTCAAAAATTAATTAAAATTATAAGACTAAAAAATTTGTGCCAAAAACAAAAATTCGTTATTGCAAAACACTTGCAAGAATTTAAAACTTAAAAATTTTTTTTCATATAATATTAAACAAAAATTCTTTAATATTTCAAGTTTGAAAAAATTTAATTTCTCCACAATAATTTAAAACTTAAACAATTTAAATAAAAACTATATTAAATTATAACTAAATAGTGTTAATTTAAACTTTTTTTGTTAGATTATTTAATTTCTCAAAAATATTTAACTATTTCTATAATAATTTTATGTGAAAAATTTTGCTTGGTGCTCGAAATAACTATTAACACCTTTAGCAGAACTAATAACTTCTCTCCTTTTAAAGAAATATTCTACTTAATAAATCATTTAATTTCTGGCCGACATTATTTATTTGTTTTAATTTCTTAGAAATTAATTGTTATTCTTTTGCTTTTGATTAAAAAAAAAAAAAAACATGTAACAATTACTAGACGAGGGTGGACATGTGAAATTACTACTTCATATGCTTTCAAGCTAAATGTTAAATAAAAAGAAATATTTTTAGACCAGTTTTTACTTGTTCTTGTATTTTTTTTCTACTTTTCACTGCAATTCTTTTTGTTTCTGAAATCCATGCAACAATTGTTGTTAATAATGTTTTAGTTGGCGTGGTTTTATTTTTCAAATAGGAAATTGTTTAGCTTTACAATTAGCTTAGTTTTATTTTTCTGCTGCTAAATTTTGTTTTCTTTTGTGGTATAGTGCTGTTAGTCAGGCAGGCTTTTAAAAAGCATAATCTTCGGTATAACCACAAAACTATATTATTACCTATTATTACCATAAAGAATGGTCAAGTTATGCCTTATATAAAGTATTATTATAAATAAGGTTGTTTGGTTGTTGAATTCTTAAGCTAAAAAATATATGTATTTGCAACAGTTTTGCTCTTTTTTGTTATTGTTTTTATGTTAGATGTTTTTTTGAACAGACCCACTACCACCAACGCTATATGTTGTGGCTGTTGATATATAACACTTCATATATTATATCAGCAAAGAAATTACATTAAATACAATTAAACACTAAGGCCAAGAGAAAAATTAATTAAAAAAAAATAAATAAATGAAAATAATATTTTTTTTAATTATTTTTCTGCAGTTTTTTTGTTAATTTATGAGAATTTTTTAAGGTTTTAAAATTATTTGTTAGATTTTATATTGTTTTATGTTCTTACATTTTATTGTTTGTTTACATTTTATACGTTTTCAAAAGATTTTAGGTTTTTTAATTTTTATACCCTAGAGCGTATGAGTGTTATTAATTATGAGTTTAATTTTAAAATCTTAAAAATCTTTATTATAAATTAATATAATTAAAAATCTAATAAAATACGAAATTATAAAACATTCAAAATTATTTAAATTTATTATAAAATAATTTATAATAAATTTTTTAATAACCTTTAATTTTAAGTGATTTCAAAATTAATTTTATTCAAAACCATTTTCTTATTTTTAAAGAATTTAAATTATTTACTAATTTCATTAAAATTTATTAAGTTTAAAACAAAAACATTAAACCACAGCATAATTAATTATTTGACTAAAAATTCGCCTTTTTGTTATAAATTGTAACTCTTTTTTATGAATTTTTTCAAAATCATATTTTTTTTTTTGGAAATGGTGTTAATGATGATTCAGTTGGTTGGCTAGTTGCTTAAGTATGGTTTTTGTTATTGTTCTCTTTTTCATACATATAGATATATTATTAGATGGATGGATAGATGCCATGGTTTAAATGGTGTTTTGTAAACAAGAATTAGCAGCGCGTGCTAAATAAGAAGTTGAAATAAAAAAAAATATTATAAACTAAAACTGAAATATATACATTTTTTCGTGTATAACAATATTTATTGTTTAACTCCATTTAATAAAGAGCCAAAGAAATATGAGGGGAGGGGAAATTTTAAGAAAAGACTTTGTTCATTTTGTAGTTTTCTAAGTAGTTTGATTGCATTTTTAGTTGTCTCTTAAAAACCAGCCAAAGAAGAAGACATACAAAGCAAATAAAAAATACAAAAAAAAAAAAAAAGATAACATAATAATGGCATGTGCGCAAGCGTGCTTACGTTTTCATTTTTTTGTTTTCACATTTAAAGCCACTCACTCTTAAAAACACTCATACATTCTTACATGTTTTGTATAAAGTAGTTGTTGGCTGGGTTTTAAAATTTAAGCCATAAATCTAATGCTTATTTGCCACAAAAATAGCATTAAAATGGTAGCAATGTTACATTGTAAAACACAAAAAAATAAAATAAAAGAAAAATGAAAAAACGTTAAAAAATATATTAAATCTAAAGTAACAAAATGAAACAATTCCCCCTCCTTCAATAATAAAAATATAAAAAAAAATTCAATGTTACATTAAAGCCAAGTTAACTTTAACTATACAGCTACGGTACATGTAATTACAATCATTATATGGTCTGTCGCGTTATTTTCTGTTTGCTGCTGCTATACTGGCAGCTTTACAAGCAATCAGTAGCAACCAAAGTGCACTTTGGAGGCTTACATTAAAAAAAAAAATTAAATAATAATATAATACAATTTTCATATGGATAAAAAATTATACTTTCAACACTTTTTGTTTTCAATTTAATTTGACTTTAAAATTGTTATCATATACAACATACTTACATACATATTAAAGGTACAAGAGTAAATTTTATGGTTAATGAAATTTAATTGAATTAAATTTGTAAAAAAAAACTATAAATATAATAAATTATTTAGTATTATATATAATAAATTTTCTTTTAAATAAAATGTTTTCATTAACAATGTTAAATTATTAAATAAAGCCTACAATGTTGCTTAATAAGTGGAAATATAAATAATTGAATACATTAACAAAAACATATATTGATTGGTTTTTATTAAAATTATAAAAGAAAAATATTAATAAATAAAAAAAAAAAAATAAAACTAAGCAACTTTTAGTTGAATTTTATTAATTATTTTTTATTTAATATATAAAAATTATAGTTATTTATAAGATATTAAAACTTTTTTTTTAAATTTTAAATAATTTTTTGAGTTATTTTAATTTAAACAACTTCATCCCCTAGGGCGTATGAGTATTATTAATTAGGGAGAGATTTTTAAATTTGTTTAAATTTTTATAATTTACTCAATTTATGTGAAAAACAGCAAAAACCGAAATTTAAAAACATTTTAAGCTATACAATTTTATATTTAAAAAGCTTTTGGGGTTATTTTTAAAAAAGCTATAAATATTTAAAAATTGTAAAAAAAATAATTAAAAAATTTTACAAAATAAACTTATTTAACTGTTCTCAAACTATATTAAGCAGCTTTTATTTTAAGAAATAAAATATTTAAAAAGTTATTTTTGTATTTCTAAAAAAATTCGAAAAACAATTTTTGGAAAAAATTAATAAATATTTTTATTTAATTTTCTTTTTATATTTTAAGAATTATTTTTTTATAGGAATTAATTCCTTTAAATAATTTAATTTAAATTATCAATTACATATCTTTATATAAATTAAAGCAAAATATATGAAATATAAAAATTTAAAAATATTTTTTTTTAAATAATTATTTTAAAATAATTATTTCTTCAATGTTTAAAGGAAAAAATACTAAATTTAATTTAATATGAAATTTTTTTAAACTTTTTTTATTTATTAATTAAATGGTATGAATTTGTTCTTCAACTATTTTATTTTGTACATTCAGTTAGATTTCTATAAACAAAAGTATTGAAATATAATTAAAATATAGAAATATAATTAATATAAAAATATATATAAAAATTAATATTTTTTATTAATTTATTTTGAAAACAGTTTTTTTGTTTTACATTTTGGAATTTAAAATTTGGAAAATTTTAAAAATAGAATTATCATTCTCTTTAAATGAAATGAGTTTTTATTTCTTTTTATATTCATTTTATATTCATTTTATTGAAATTAAAAAAAAAAAAATAGTAATAGTAATAATAAATTCGTCGAGGAACTTTTTTAAATATTTATTATAAGAAATTTAAAGAATTTATTTCTTTCTCTTATTTCTTTTTCTTAAAAACAATAATGAAAATCTATAAGTCTTTTGAGATTTTAAAGATTTTATGTTTATAAACCATAGAGCGTATGAGTATTATTAATTAAGGAGATTATTGGAAAATTCTTAAATATAATAATTTCTTAAAACAAATATTAAGATTTCATAAAAATCGAAATTAGAAAACATATTGAAATTTTAGACTGTAGACTACAAAATATAAAATATATATTTTTTATGATAAAAAGGTTTTAATTCTACCTAAAAAAAAAAATAATAAAAATACAAAATAAAAAAAAATAAATTAATTAAAAAATTATAAACTAAATTTAAACATTTAATAAAAACCGAAATTAGCAAACATATTCAGCTTTAAGATTATATATTACAAATTATTATTTGTAATTTATTATAAANAAATAAATAAATAAATAAATAAATAAATAAATAAATAAATAACAAAATAAATAATAAAATAAATAAATAAGAAAAATAAAATAAATTTTATTAAATTAAATTAACCTCCTACTTTGTAAATCGCTTCACTTCACTTTGAAAATATTTTGATATTAATTTTTGAAAAACTAAGACAATTTATATGAAAATTTTTTCAAAATCAAGTGAAGTGTTTTACAAAATAAGGCCCTAAATATTAAAATTTAATTTTGTAGACATAATTTTGTACCAAATCATTTTTTAAAACATATATCTCCATTATGAACTTTTCAACTTAATTCATTTTTGTACTCTATAGCGTATGATTAATATTAATTATTAGATTCCGAAATATAATAATAAAAAGTCAGCATATAGATAATGAAAATTTAATACGCATAAAATTCGAAATTAGAAAATACTTCTAGCTATCCAAATATATATGACAATAGTATAGCAAAACCATACAAAAAAATCTCTAATTTAAAAAAAAAAAAAATAAATAAATAAAAATTATAACAAACTATTTTTTCATATTAAAATGCAATCTTTTTAATTAAAATACTTCTTCATTAAAGCCAAAATTTCTTTTTGAATCTTTACTTTTTATAAAATTTGTATTAACTACCTTGAAAAAGGCTTCTCTTTTTTATAAAATCATTTATTTAAAATTCTTGGCAAATTTAATTTTAATTCCCTAGTGTAAATTTCCTAAATGAGGGTGTTTATTGTAGTTTTACGAGTCGTTTCAAGTCATTTTGTGGTTTTAAGCTGAAATAAAAATTTCCTGTTTTTTATGCTTGGCTAACATTTTATTGTTGTTGATGTTTTATTTTTATTATTTGTTTTTTTATTTTATTTTTGCATACATTTTATTTACTTTCAACATACAAAAACCGTGGGAGCGTAATCAATAACAAACAACAGCAAAAAGTTTACAAAGAATGTGTATTTTTTGATTCACTGGTTATTCTGGTTATTCCTTTTGTGGTTATATTTCGATGCTAAGTTTGACTTTATCCTCAAAACTAAAGGTGACACTTGTTGTTTTATGGTTTTTAAAAAGGTTCTGACATATTTTAGCATATTTTTAAACTTAACGCCCGCATATTAAGATTTGTTGTTGTTGTTGTTGTTGCTGTTTAAAGCCTGTATAAATTTTGTTATAAGAAAGAAAAGAAATCACCTGTGGCCTATAAATTTTACAATATGCAAAAATTCAAAAATTCTGTAGCTTACACTCTTAAGAGATTGTTGTTTTTTTTTTTCTTTGGACCAATGATGGATCACCGTAGATAAGCAGATTCGTCTTCTTTTTGGGGTTTTCTTTATTATTTTCATTATTATATATATGTATGTGTATGTATGTCTTTTTTTATAGCTGTTCCTGTGCAACATTTTTTTCTTGTCTTGACTGGGATGTGCGTGCATATAATCGCATCAAGTCAAATGTTTGTTATTTGTTGTAGGTTTTTGCTTGTTGCTTTTTTTGTCGTTTTGCTTGTGTTAAGTTAAGTATGACACTAGGCTACATGGTCTTCTTTTTTTTTCTGGCCATTTGTTGGTTGATTCATTCCTTTTTTTGTGGGTTATATGAATGCAACTGTCATGGCATCAAAAGGCTTAAAGCGCATGTCATCAGGCATAAAAAACTGTGTACAACAACAACATTCTTAGCAACATGTATCAACTATATCCACCAACTAACCAATACCATACCACACCATATGATGACCACAATAGTTTAAGCAACAAGTTGTTAAGAAAAGAAGCCACTATACAAAAAATTAAAAAAAATTGTATATAGATTTTACAACAAGCCTACGATAGTCATTATAATACGCATAGAATTCAGAGAATTAAAAGAGTTTCTTCTAAAAAAATTTTATATTGTTATAAGAAAAAATATCTTTTAATTCTTTTAAACATCTGTGAAGATTTTCTTAATACTGGGTGTTTTTAGCTGGCGTTTTATTTTATGCTGCATAGAAAACTAGACAAAGAAAACAAAAAGAAGCATTTTGTAGACTCAACATGACGTATGTCATTTTTACACACATGCAACTTGTATATTAAAGGTGTTGCATTAAATGATTTTCTTATACTGTTTGTAGAACTCAGGGAGAAGGTGTATGATTTAAGATATCTTATGTAAATCTTTTGTAAATTAAAAGAAAAATTAAAAAAAAAAGAAATAATAATAGTTTTTGAAAAATTAAAACTTAAAAAAAATTTTAATTTACTTTAGATTAAATCAATTATTTATTTTTATTTAATTTAATATTCTTATTTAGATTTATTAAAAATATAATAAAAAAAATAAATTTATCATACATTTTTGATTAATTTTATTTTTTACACCCTAGAGCGTATGAGTATTATTAATTTGGCAGTACTTTAATAAAAAGTTGTAAAAACTGTTTAGTTTAAAAACAATATTAGATTACAATAAAAACCAAAATTAGACAACATATGACAGCTGTATTTCCCTTATAAAAATTCTTCAAAATTTTAACATACATTAAAATAAAAGTAAGGAAAGTATGGATCAAGATTGAAATAAAATCTTATTTAAATTAAAATTTGGTTTGATTTCACTTAGGCCAACATTTATTAACATAAAATTTTGTTCAATACTTTTAATTATATCTTTATCTAAATATTCGCAAAATTATTTTTGTATGTTTTTCTATATTTTTTTAATTGTTTATCTTAGAAGGTATAAGGTATATAGACAGCTTTTTGGTAAAATATTAAACAAATATTTTTGGGAAGACAATATTAAATTTATATGAAAATCGAAATAAAAAACACTTTAATGCTTGATATTTTGTATAAAATACATCAAGATTTTGAGAAAAAAATGAAAATTTTAATAAGAAAAAAAAAAAAAAAAACATTTTTGAAAATTTTTTGATTTAAAACAATTAAAATTTATATAAAAATTAGAGCACGATCTTAAGGAAAAAAGAACAACACATATATTTAAAAATAAAATATATTAAAATTTATTAAAAAAATTTTTAATATATTAAATAATTATTAAAATAAATTTTTAAAAATTAGAAATTTATTTAAATAATAAAACAAATATTAAAATAAAATTAAAAAAAAAAAAAAAAAAATAATTCAAAATTTATAACATATTTTTTTTCTTTTGTCTAATTTCAGTTACTTAAACCTAAAAATAGAAATGTGCAGCACTTAGTAATAAAAAGGGTAAGTGAAAAAAATTTTAAATTAGAAATTAAGTTTTTGAAAGAATTAAAAAATAATTGTTACTAAATCATTACTCCCAATTGTATTTAATTTAATAATTTTTATAAAATTTAATAACATTTTGGAAAGCCTTCTTAAAGCTCTTTTAAGTGATAGTATCGGGAGCTAAGAGATGATTTCATTTAAAATAAAAAGCTCTATTATTTTGCATTTGAAGAAAGCTATTCAATATCAATAAACAATTTGTATTTTACCCTTCAATATTTTTACACGAAATTGTTTAAATTAATTTCATAACAAAATATGATTTTTTTTGTAATAATTTTTAAAAGCTCACAATTTAAAAGTTTAATAGCTTAAAATTTTAAGTAAAGCTTAAAAGCTTTACTTAAAACTTTGGTTAGCTAAATTTGTTTTATATTTGAAATGAGATATAAAACGAATATAAAAAAATATTTTATTTTCTTAAAAACTTTAAAAGCTTTTCCATAAAAAAATTATTTAAAGCTTTTGTGATAAGCCTTTATATTATATATTATTTTTTTTATCTATTTTTGTTAAATTTTTGGGCTGATTCTAATTTATAAAAAGTTTTTACAAAAAGCTCTTTTTACTTTTTTATATATAAAGCTTTTACTACAATGGAATATAAAAAATATATATTCATTATAAATAACTGTTTTGTGCTTATAACAGTTTAAAAGCTTATTCTTATATATAAAAGGTTCTCCAAAAGCTATATTTCTATATAAAGCTTTATGTCCATAAAAAGATTTATTAAAAAATTTGTTAATTTACTACAATGGAATACGAAAAATATATATTTAATAAAAATAAAAGTTTTGTGCTTATAGCAGTTTAAAAGCTTCTCCATTAAACAATTTTATTTAAAGCTTTTGCGGTTTAAATTAGTATTAAATTTTTATTTTAACAACTTTTAGGTTTTTTTCATATTTTCATTTTCAAAGCTTTATGACTATAAAAATCCTATTTACAGCTTTTAGGAATTAGGTACATAACAAATATCAGTTAAAATATAAAATTATATATCAGAAAATATTTTAGTTTTATAAAAGTTGAAAAGCTTTTCTCTGGGAAAAAAGCTTAATTTAAAACTTTTGTGTTTTAGGGTTATATAACATATTATTCTTAAACATTTTTATAAAATTTCTCTTTAAATAAAATCTTTTAAAATATGTTTACTTATTTTTATACTTGTGATTTATTAAAAGCTCTTTTAGAAATATGTGTTAAAAAAACTTTTAGCTTATTATCAATTATATACCATAAGTATTCCTTATATGTAAACATTTGACATAACTTTTCCAAATAACAAACACTAAAGTTTAAACTTTAAAAATGTTTGTACAATTAATTGCAAGCAAAGAAATTTTTATTGGCCCAAATATATTATAATGATAAGAATTTATTTAGGCATTTTTATCATACTTTAATGGCTTTTACATGAATTTTAATTTGCAAATATTTCAACAATTTCTTTCCTTAAAAAATATTAAAAAAAATATACAATATTTTGCTACTATAAATTAAAGCTACTGTTTTCTTTTACATTTTTTTTTTTTTAATTTTTTTGTAACGTTGTCATTTATTTCAATTTTCAGTTATACTATAGCCTAATAAGAATACTCTATAGCAAACCATCACTTTGTCGTTCCATATATAGAGCCCTATAAACGCTTCATAAATCATGAATTGTCATTACAAACATCAAACAACAAAAATGCACAAAAATGGCCACGCTTATTTACTAACAACAAGACTTACTATCTACCAACCAACCTACCTACCTACCTACTTACTTACAGCACGCTAACTGACTGTCTACTCTTTGGCTGGTTTTATTTAATATTTTATTATATTTTATTGTATGAATTGTTTTTTTTTTTCTCCTTCTTCTTAAACAACAAATTGTTTAAGAAATTGTTTCACATAACCAAATATGAAAATATTTTACAAGCACAGCCCAAAATGTGACTAGAAAAGAGTGAAAGATTTTTATCATGGTGTGTGTGTGTGTGTGTGTGTGTGTGTGTATTTTTTTCGTATTAAATAATTAAAGGCGATGGACAAAACGTTAAGATTGAAACAGCACACGCGTGTTAATAAAAATGGCAAGAACATTAAAATTTAATAAAAATTTTACAAATTATAATGATATTTTATCTGAAAACTATAAACAGCTATTGCTATTGCTATAGCATATTACAATTATCCAACAAATAACAAGTTTTTTTTTTTTATTATTATTTTTGTTTATTTTCTTATAGGCTAGTTGAGAACAAAAAAAAAAACTGTATTTTTTTGACCATAAATGTACAGGATAGATTGCAGCTTGACTTTAACATACAAAATATATAATGTGCGTCGTCACCAGCATCAAGTGAACATAAGAAAAAAAAATTGTTTACTTACACCTTCACCTTTAGAATCTACTTAAAACGCATAACGCATTTTTAATTTGAACGTTAACTTATATACAAACAT
This sequence comes from Phormia regina, assembly GCA_001735545.1. Classification (NCBI taxonomy): domain Eukaryota; kingdom Metazoa; phylum Arthropoda; class Insecta; order Diptera; family Calliphoridae; genus Phormia; species Phormia regina. The sequence goes on along the minus strand of MINK01190743.1, from coordinate 15,944 downwards.
ACTTATGTATATAGTATAGCAATATAAATGCGAGAAAAAAAAAAAGCTGAAAATGATGCTAAAGCATTTTTAGCTCTCACTCAGTCTATGTGCGAGTTAAAATGTCTGTCCGTCTGTCTGTCTGTCTGTCTGTCTGACTGTCTGTATATGCGTCTGTCTACTTTTAAGCCAAGTGTATAAGCAAACAATACCAAATGAAAATCTTAACAAAAAAAGTGAGTAGAAAAAAAAATAATAATAATACACAAAAACAACAAACGTCAAGATCGATCATATATGCTTGTCTTACCAAGTCAAGTCAATGCGTTTTGCTATAAATATGTTTGAATGCTTTAGACTTTATACGCAAAAAAACTAAAAAAATATATGCTTAAGTACCCTACTTTAAATCTATAGAACTAAAGTTCTTTAAAGGGAATACTATTAAAATCCTAGCTTATTTCAGTATTGTAATATTAATTTATATTTTTAAAGTATCAAGTCCTAATAGGACCTAATTTAGATTTATTTTTTTTTTATATGTAAAAAATTTAGTGCATTAAAAATTCTTCTATTATGCAGCTAAAATTTTTTTTCATATTTTCGTCACAGCTTAAAGTGCGTAGACTTTAAATACATACATCTCTATATATACATATATGTATGTGTATTTAACATTATATATGTATGTGTATTTCTATTTGTATGTTTTTTTTTTTTGTACATTTAAGTTCACATTTTGATCATCTCAAGTTTGTAGCTTAAATCTTTTGTTTGGTATTGAACATTGTAGATGAAAAAAAAAAAAAAAATATTACAAAAACAACAAAAAATTTAAACATAGATTGCATGGGAGGCGCAGGAGTTTAAATTGATTTTTTTATTATTTATTTTATTCGATTTATATATGAGGTTTTTTTTAACGTTTTCATCTAAAAATGGTAAACAACAACGACCTTCTATTTTAGGCCACTAAGGAATTGCATTAATGTTTTGATTTTTTTTTGTGTGTGCTTTTTTTAAGTCAGTATTTGTCATTTTGTGGCAAGTAGACATTGAGCTTTTTTCAATTTTTTTATTTAGTTTATACAGGTGAATTTTAAAATAGAATTTAATATTAAATGATTTTTGTTTGATTTATTTTTTTTTAATGCCATTGAAAATGTTGAACGTTTTAGACAGATTGCCACTATTGTCATAAATGAAATTGAGTTTAAATTTAAATTGAAATTTGAAAAGCATGATTAAAGAATTTTGATGATAATAATGGGAGACATTACAACAAAATTAATATTTTAGGAAATTGTTCAAAATTTTCCAAAATGTTTAAGGAAAAAACTATTATCCCCTTATTTTGTAAATCGCTTCAGGTTACTTTGAAAAAATGTTGATACAAATTTGTGATTGAAAGGGTAAAATGATAAATACAATTCGAAATTAATGTTAGAAAAAAATTTTTTATTACAACAGTAATTTTTTCTTTAAAGCAAAGTATTTTCTTAATGAAATACATTTTTTTCTGTTTAAATAAACAATCTTCTTTTTCTACATTCTCAAAAACTAAGTAGTAGATTTTTTTAAGGTCACAAAATAACATTTTTTACAACTTGACAACTAAGCTTTTGTTAATAATTTTAATTTATTTTTTTTATACAAAAAATCTTTAATGAAATTAAAACTTTATAATAACTTTATTAAAGCAGCCATTACTGTTTTTTTTTAATTTTGTTATTGTTTTCGCAATTGTTTAATTAACACAATGACAATTTTTTTACCGTTTTTTCTCTTTTTTCATATATATATATTTTTTTTAATAATTTTTATTATAATTTGTTTTTCATTCATAATGTGGGCTTTTGTTTTAATGAAAGTAAAACAATTTTGAAATTAATTCATGCTTTCTTTTGACATTAAATTTTGTTAATTCAAGTTTTTTTCTGTATAAAAAAAATTGCTGATTTTTTTTTTTTAAATCTTAAAATAATTTTAAGCAAATTTTAATTTTTAAAAAATTTAATTGGCGCCTGCTTACAATGTGAAAAATAAAAGAAAACATAATAATAAGAAATTTTCTTGCTATATTTTCACATAAAAAATTGCAATAGCTTTTAAAAAGTCTAAAAAAAATATTACGATTTTTTTAACAATATTTTAGCATAAAATTTTATATAAAATTGCGAAAGCTTTTAAGGAAACTTAAGAAATTTTATATCATAATTCCAAAAAAATATCATATTTCTTACTTATTTAATTTTTATATTATTCAAGCTTTTAATTATCATTAAATTATTAAAAAAAAGGAATTTATGAGAGTTGTGTGTGTAAGGTCTTAATAGAAATTACAGGTATTATTCTTTATCACATGAAAGCCTTAAGTAATCCTAATTTAAAATAAATTTAAAAGGGCTTTTAATATATTTTAATTATATAGCTTTTAAGACACTTACAAGGGTTATTGAATGAAATGAATTAAAAATAAAAATTTTTATGTGAAAGCTTTAATATTAAAAAAAGTTTTTGGAGCTTTTAAATTTATTATTTTTTTGTTTAGTATTCAAATAATCTTTATTTATAGTTTTTAAAATCCCTTAAAATAAAATAATAAAATAGATTTAAAAAGCTTTTTGAGAAAAAAAAAAAAAAATAAAAAATTTTATTTTTTTTTATTTAATACTATTTTCTTAGTACCCACATAATCTCTATAGCTTTTATATTCCTTTCAAATTAAAAAATAAAATATAACATTAAAGCTTTCACTTGATTTTCCTATAGCCTTTAAAATATAAAGCTTTAAGTTCTGTTGTAAGCTTTGTGTGACAATTTTTTTTATTTTTCTTAATTTTTTACTTTAAGAAACTAAAAGAAAAAACAAATTCCACTGTAATTACTTTTTGATAATTAACTGAAAATAAAAAGCTAACAAATAATTTTTAAAGCTCTAGAAAAAAAAATAAAAAACTTGAACTTTAAATATTCTAAAAAGTTTTTGAAATTAAAATAAGCCTTAGGGAAAAGCTTTTTTAAACAAACTCTTAAATTGCTTTAAAGATCAAATTATTTGATATTAATTTGTAATAATTTAAGCTTTAACTTAAAAAAGCTCAGGAATGTTGTATTGTGAATGTAAAGGGCATGAAATTTTATATATGTATTTTGAAGCCTATTATATGTAAAAAGGTTTTAAGTTATTTATTTAAACGTAATTTGAATTTTATATGTTTAAAAGCTTTTGAAGCTATGAAAAGTTTCAATAGCTTTTGAAAACTGTTAACTAAATAAGGCTAAACGAGCTTCTAAATGAATTTGCTTTATTTTTTAATTTTAATGATTTTTTAAACTAAATTATACATTAATAATTTAGTTTAAACTGTGAATATTTAAGAGCTTTTGAAGCTGCAGATACGGTTAAATAGCTTTTGAAAACAGTAAACAAATTTAAGCTAAACAAGCTTTTGGACACAATTTGCTTCTTTCATTCTAATGTATGAAATACTCCACAAAATTTTGAAGCTTTTTTTCAAATTTGTAACATAGTTTAAGTTTTAAATGCTTAAGAGCTTTTGAAGCTTCAGAAACATTTAAGTAGCTTTTGGAAACTAATTTAGGATTAATAAGCTTTTGAAACAATTTCTTTTTTTATTTCATGGCATAAATTTCTATAATTTTTCATTCAATAGCTTTTTAAGCTTTATCTAAGCTTAAGCATTATATTTTCTTGAAATTTAATATTTTCTTAAAATATTTATCTAATTATATACCTACAAAAATAAAGCGATTATTGTTTTTCTTTTTTAATTTTTTCTCATATAAACTTCATTGTAATCAATTTATTAATTTTCAAAGAAAGCAGGTGAAATTTTTCTTAAACATAATAAAATATAATTTAAAATTACCACAAAAAAACCTTTGATACGTGGCAATAAACACAAAATATGTAGCCCTTTTTTATTTTCTTTACATGAGAGTATGTCTGTCTGTCTGTCCGTTCGTCTGTATGTTTGTCTTAAATTCAAAATGCAATTTAGATTAAATGATTTAGATAAGTTTTGGCAGTTTTTTGGCAAAATAAAAAAAATATAAAAAATAAAAAAATTATGTATAAGAAATTGAATTAAACCAAAAGAATACAGAAAGTGCAACAAGATTCTTGCATTGGCGATAAGAAATTTTAAAAGCTAAAAGGAATTTAAATAAACTTGTTTAATATTATGCCAAAGAGATGAAAATAAGAAAAAGAAATTAAATGTTTTTTTTTTTTAAGTCGGTGGCGGCGTTGGCGGCCACTGGTTGGGCGATGACGACCATTACAACGGCGCAAAGGCAAGAGGCTGATTGTTATCTTGATATAAATGTTATTTTATTTTAAAAATATAAAATCCCCTCAACGAAAAAAAAAATCAGGCCATTTAAAAACATGTTGTAGGTGCACCACCTCAATTGAGGAAAAAGTATCTCAGATTTGTAAAATCATGCCAAAATTATATATACATATATATATTTTTTAAATGTATCTAGAATGATGGTAATCTTAAAATTTTTATGTAAGTTTTGTAATTTATTTTTTTATGTTGCAAAGACAGCTGTTGTTGACTGTTTTTTTTCCTACATTTGCATTGTGGTTTTCTTAATGTAAAATTTACATTAAAAAAATAAAAAAAAAAAAATACACAAAATTCTTTTACACAAATTTATTTGCTGTTATTGCTTTAATAATTTAAAATTATTTGTTAGTGTCGCCAGTTGTAATGTTTCTGTAGTTTTATTACAAATAGTGTCAATGTTGCAACAATTATTTTGTGGTTAAGTTTTTTTTTTTCTTCTTTTATTTTTGAGGAGTTTTAAACTTACGCATAAACCTAACTTTTATAAAGCGAAGAGAAGAAAAGAACGTAAAACTAAAATTTTTTCTCACAAAAATTTTTGCTGATAAAATTTCAATATTTTTAGAAGGGTCTCTATAAAGGATGTGGTTGATGTAACCGCAAACGTTTATTTAGTTAAAAAAAAAAATAAAATACCTCAATATGAATTGTTTTGAGCTAAGAAAAAAATCCCATTAGTATTTTAAATGAAAAGAATTTTAGGTTTAAACATATATTTGCTTTTAATTTTTTTGCTGGGTTATTTTTTTTCAAAATTTCTTAAACTCTTTTCTAAATGATATCATAAATATTTGCTTACAACACCCGCATCATTGTCTGTGAGTTAAATAAAGATCAAAAAACCCAAAGAAACCTAACAACGACAACAACAAAAAACTTGACATGATTATGTTAATTTGTTAAATAAACTTAAAATCTGTTAGTTTCAATTAAGACCAAGAACGTGCAGCCAACAAAAGGGGAAAGTATTTTTCAACCAAATAGAATAACTGAAGCTGCTAAAAAATAAAAAAAAATTGTTATTTTATATTTATTTAAAAAATCATTAATTTTATTATCTGCTGCAACACATGCTCTACAGACATATTTAGCACCTTTTTCGTTAACAAAAAATAGTGTTAAATAAAACAACTTGCTTATAAAGCATATTTTATTTACAGACCATAAAGTAAATATTTTTAAAAGAAATATATATATATTGCTATTTTAAAATCCACAAATTGCCAGTCAATCAACTTTTCTTTTGACTCATTTTAAACAGTTTCAAAATTTATTTAATTATCCGGCCTTTAATGTCTTTATTTATCTTTTTATCATATTTTTTTCTCGAAAAATTAAATTTGTGCTATTTTTTTTCACTTTATAAAATCATTATGCTTTTAAAAGATAAAAATCTTTGTTTGTTTGATTTTTTTCATCATGTTTGTTTTAGCCAACATTATAATTAATTTAATTAATTTGTTTATAATTTATTTGTTTTAAAGTCGTTTATTTAGACTCTCTAGCAATGCAAATAAATTAAATATAATTATTTAAGAAATAAATTAAAAACGTTTTTGGTATAATATATCCTAAGGCTATTGTAGAAAATAGTAATTGTAAGGTGCTGCTGGAATGGATAATAAATTTTATAAATCTATGATCATAATAGAGTGTTAGATTTAACAAGTAAAACTAGCAGCTGCTGATTCTTTTTTTTTTCTTACAATTGTGATTTAAATTTAAAAGCAACATTAGTGTAGTAATAAAATGTTTAGCAACATTTGTTTATAAGAACAGCATCATTAATTTATATATTATTAATTATTGAATTTTATTTAAAATATATTAAACTAGTACCAAAACATTTAAAATTTATTTTCTACACGGCTTTATAAATAAATTACAACCTTAGGAACATTTTTAAATTAGCAACATTCTTAAAAAAAAGTAATTAATAATTTTGTGTTTGCTTGATTTGTATGTTTTCATATAAAAATCAAGCAATTACGTATTAAGAAAATTAAGTAATTTTCTATGAATTTTTAAGTTTAAAATCTTTAGCAACATTTATTTTTATTACTCTTGCAAACATAATAATTTTTTGGCATAACTAAACTTAAGTTATTTAGATATAAAAATGTACAAAAAACAGTTTAAAGTTCTTCAAACATAATTAAAACTTTACCAACATTTGCTCTGCAACATGCTTTAAATATAATTAAACTTTTAGCAATATTTGCTTTGCTACATACTTTAAACATAACTAAAATTTTATCAACATATCTTTGGCAACATTAATAGTTTTTTCTTTTAATATTTTGAAATTACTTTCATTTCTTTTAAATGTTGTATATAAAACCTTTGCAACATATACTCAAAATTGCTGTCAACATAACTAAAAGTTGAGCAACATTTGTTTCTGTAAGCAACATTGTTTAAAATTATTTTAAAAGTTTCAGAAATAAAAAAATTATAAAGGAATTTAAATAAAATATTACGAATTCTTTGATCTAACAATATAAGAAACACTTAGAAAGCAACGTTTTTTTTTTTGTATCTAAACATATTGCTAAACAAAATTCGTTTAAATATGGGAAAAAAGAAATTTTTCAAAAATTTACTAAAAATTTATTTGAAAAAGAAAGAAAGAAATTGAAAAAAAAATTCAATGAAAATATATTTATAAAAATTCTAAGAATATATAAATTTGAAACAAATAATTTCAATAACTATATCTTTTTATATCTTAACATGTTGCAGAAACATATTCAAAAAAAATTTCTCTAGATTAACAAATAAAAGGTTTAACATATTTTAAATACATTTTAATTTCTACAAATCTATCTATTAATAAAAATGGTTTTTATTTAAACATGTTGCTAATAAATGTTGTAGAAAAAAAATTTTAAAAAATTTCATTTATAAATATAAAAAAAAAAAAATAATATAAAAATTTATACACTTTTATGCAATGATTTTATTAACAAAATTAATTGTATCTAAACAAATTGAGAAATAAACTTTTTTTTCTCCAAATAATTTCCAATTTATTATCGTAACGAGAAAATTTATCAGCAACATTATAAGTGTATGGAAAAAAGCATTAAAATATTTCAAATACATTTTTATTAATTGAAATCAAATTAACATTTTTAAATATAAACTGAAATATTTTTAAAAAATGCTTCTAAACATTATTGCAAATAAATGTTGAGAAACACATTTTTTTCAAATATACGTTAAACAAATTTTTATAATACAAATTATAATTTATACATATTCATGCTATAATTTTATATCAATAATTTTTGTGTCTAAATAATTTAAAGAATTTTTACAAAAAAATTTTAGTAGTAACATTAATTGTGTCTGAAAAAAAGGTTGAAAATATTTCAAATATTGTATCTAAACATGTTGCAAATAAATGTTGAAAAAAAATGTATCCTAATATGCATTACAAAAATTAAAAAATAATAAAAAAAAATATTATTTATAAACGTTGCTGCAAATTGTTTTGGTATCTACATTAATTGTATCTAAACATGTTGATAAATATAAATATAAATAAATAAATAATTTTAAAATAATTTTGAATTTATTACGGTCGCTATATAAATTGGATTAGAATTAAAAACATTTTTTGTATCTTTTATTTTTAAAATTTAATTCAAATATTTTTTATAATTTTGTAATAAAATAAATGATTTTATTTAAGTTTTGAGTGCAACATGTTTATATGCACAATTATGTTGTTGCAAAAATTGTTAACATTTTTGATAATTTAGCTATAAAATAAATTAGTTTATGATATGATAGCTTTCATGGCAATATGTTTATAAACACAATTTTTGTTGCTGCAACAATCTTTATCTATATTTTTATTTTAAATGTGAAGAAACATTTATTTATATTTAAATATTTTTAGGAAAATTGTAATTATTTTTACATATAATGACACAATATTACAAAATATTGTTTTACCAGAACAAAACTGAAACATTATTAGCAACATGTTGTTTTATGTAGATTATTATAGCAACATGCTGTAATGCAAATAGAAATGTTTACAAACCAAATTTCTTTGTAAGGGCTACATTTAAATAGAAAATGTATTTTTATATGGTTGAAACAAAATAAATAAATTTATATATGAAAATTTGTTTAGCAATATTGTGCTAATTTACTTATCAACATGTTGAAAAAAAATATTTAAAAATTAATTAACGAAAAAACTTGTAATAATTACCTTTTATTAATTAATTTTAAAAATATTTAATTTAAATTTCTTATAATATTACTTTAATTTCTATATTTATAGTTTAGAATAAATAAAAAATTTTTTATTAAAATTTGTTTAGCAACATTTATATATAAACATTTTGAAATAAATTTTTTTTAATTTAATTTTTTAAAATAATTTTGATTATTGTTATTATAATTATTATTGGAATATTTATTTATTTATTTATTTATTTATTTAATAAATATTTAATAATTCAGTTTAATATTAATCTAATTTTTTTCTTTGTACAACGTTCAAATACACATTATTTTTAAATTTTAAAAAACACCTGTTTCAATTTAAATTTACTTAAGCCCAACAACTCCTAACTTTGTAGTCATTATCGACTTTAGACTTAATTTTTATTTTTTCTTCTCTTCTTTTACATTATTAAAAAGGGTTCCTCTTAATTCCCATATTTGTAGTCATAAATGTGGTAATAAGTTTCTCTGCAGCAGCAGCAATATCAGTTTAAAATTTTTAATACTCTTTTGCATACAAAAGCAAATAAAAAGATATAAAAGAAAAGCACAATAAAAACAAAATCTAACTTAAAGTAATAACAATATCTTAAAGCTAATCAAGAAACTCTAAAAGCTCTTATACATTTTGTCCAGAGTTCATACACACGACAAAACACTTGTTTAAAGCAACTAAAAAAAAAAGTAAATAAAAAACTAAAGTTAAAAGTCTGTTCTGCTCCTACTCCGATACATAGTTAAGGTAACTTTAATTTTAAACTTGAGTTTAAGCGCCTGCGCTTGTGTTAATAAGTTGAAGTTTTAAATTCTCTAGATCCTGTTTATAGTTATTTAATTTTCAATTTTTCTTTTAAGTTTATTTCTTTTCCTTAGTTGTTTTTATTTTTTTAATTTTTTATATAAGGTTTTACGTACAGAACATGCTAATCTTTTTATAGATGTTAAGCACAACATCAAGTAGCTGCAAGTCTAGGTTTTCTTTTTTAGCTCTATTATAGTTGGATTTTTTTTTTTTTTTAATTTAAAATAGTGTAGTATTGTTAATAATTATGGCTTCAAAAAGGTAAATATACTACTGAAAATAACAAAAAATAGCAACAACAAAACTATATAGATCTATAAAATTGGCAACGGATGCTTTTATCTGTCTTAGTTTGTGTCTCAGTCTGGGTGTTTTTTTTTTGTTGCTACCCCCTGTTCAATATATTATTAAAATTATAACAGCCGCTTTGCCAACAACAAATACAACAACAGCAGCAGATGACGACAGGATCATTTTCTTCTTGGTTTTTTTTCTCTCACTCTTTAAAATGTTATAGTGTTATTCATGTTATAGTGCAGCAATACAAAAATAGTCTGTTTGCATCAGTTTATATGTATTCTTGACTAAATTGTCTGTGATCACGCGATGCTTGGCCAACAATTGCTACTGTATTAAAAAAAAAAGAAAAAAACTGCAGTTGTTCTTGCCATACTTTATAAAAAAAATACTTATATAAAATGTTTGTATGTAGATATGTTTTATAAATATGTTGCAATTGCCTGTTGCCGCTTTAATTCTACTTTTGTTGTTGTATATATATATATATTTTGTTTAAAGAAAATTATTTGCAAACGGACGGAAGTTTTGAAAATTTTATAAGCCAACATTATTATTGTTACGAAAAAAAGGAAAAATAAAAAAAATAACCGATCGTTACCACCTCTGCCACCAACCAATTTCATTCATCCATTCATGTAAACCGTTGGTCAGCAACCTGATGTTGCCTATTTTAGCTTGACCAACATTTATACTTTTACATATATACATATGATTTTTTTCTGTTAAAACAAATGTGCATGTGATCAGCTTTCAGTGTCTAAAAGGTGTACAATTGAAAAAATAATTACATTTGACTAAGAAATGATTATGGCCACAAATTGCAAGGAAGACAAAAAGGAAAATAACAACAACAACAGCAGCAAAACAAAAAAATAAAAAATAAATATAAATGTGTTACATGATTATAGTAAACACAACAACAAGTGCAGTTTTATGGTTATGGCAAAAACAATTATAATAGCAAAAAAGCTTTTGTAGTTTTTTTTAATAGATGTTTAAAATAGAGTAAAAAAAATTAAAGGAAATGATATTTAAAATTGAACAAATTATTAAAAGCTTTTAAGGTAAAACCAGCTTTAAGTTTGGGTAAATAAAAGTTAAAAGCTTTTAGACACAATTTTTTCAAATTGAAAAGTTATTTTTAAATTTAACTTAGAAAATTTTAAAATCTAAAAACTTCATTAACTAAATTTATTTCTTTAAATTATACACTAAAGTTTCTTGAACTTTAAAGTTTAGAAAAAGCTTTTCAAACTAAATTTCTTTAAATTATAGTAAGACTTTTTGAAATATAAAAATATTTATTTCAACAAAAAAATAATTATTTAAACTAAAAGATTTGATTTTTAAAAATAATAATATTGCTGATTTGAATACAATGAAATAAAAGAAAAGCTTTATTTAAAATTTTAAAGTTTTAAAATATAAAATATATCGTTAATATTTAAATATCAATATTCAATTAAATCCTAGTGAAGCTATTTTTAATATTTTTAAATTAAATATTTGCCTTCCTGTTAAGAATATAAAAAAGTTTTTTTCAGTAAATTTTTAAACATTTTCCTTTCTAAAGTTTTTGTTTTCTAGAAAAGGGTTTTGACGAAATTGTATTACGATAAAATATTATGAAGGACTTAAAAACTATTAAAAGCTTTAAAGCTTTTCTAAATTTTATTTTTAACTATTATTTATTAACAAATATTTTAAAATATTTAAAAAAAGAACATTCTTTGTCAATTTTAACTTTTTTCTTGATTTATCTTCTAAAGTTTTAGGAGTCCCTTAATTAGTTAAAAAAAAAACTTTTTATTTTTTTAAAACTGCTAGAAAACTTAGAAAGCTTTTAAGAATAAAACTCTTCTACAATATATTTTGTAAAATTAATCCTTTTTTGTTATTTAAAACTATTTAATATAACTTTTTTATAGCTTTGTGCTTTTTACAGTTAAATATTTATATGTCCTCTTCTATTTAATAAAAGTCTTTTTATTACATTAAATTTAAAAGTAACTTTACGAAAGCTTTTATAAATATAACTCTTCAACAAATACTTTTATTTCTTTAAATTTAAAAGTAATTTTACGAAAACTTTAAGAAAAAAATAATAATAAATCTTTTACAATATATTTTATAAATATAAAAAAATGAAAGCTTTTCTTATATATTTGTTAGTATATTTTTATTAATTTTAGCCTCTTTAACTGCATTCTCTAAATTCCATTTAAGGCTTTTTATAAAAAAAATATATAAAAAAGCTGCTCAATAAATAAAACGTCTTTAAAATGTTTAAGCTCTAGAAAATTTGTAATTTTTCCAACTTTTATACTTTAAAATAAATGAACAAGGAAAATTTGTTCTAAAATTGAATTAAAGCTTTTCATTTATATTAATGAATATTGCAATATTTTATTTAATAATTTTAAAATAAAAAGCTTTTATTTATTTTGTTTATTTTAATCATGAATTTTAAATAAAAGAAATAAAATTAAAAGCTTTTATTAATTTTGTTTATTTTCATTAAATATTTTTCTTGTTCTTCTACAAAATTTTTAAGCTTTCAAAATTTATGACTTAGTTGAGTTTAAAAAAAACTAAACTTTAAAAAAATCTAACTTGAAAATGAATTACTAAAATGTTAAAAAAGCTTTCAATATTAAAATTGCTGTTTCTAAATTATTATCAAGCTAAGCGTTAAAGGTTTTAAAGCTTTTTGTTTCAAATAATCTATAAAAAGAAATTAGAGATTTTTTAATTCATTGTTAAATGAAATGTTTCAAAAAATAATAAAAAAGCTATTTATTACAGCTCTTTTAAAAATATTGTTAAAGCTTTTATTTTAAATTTAAATCAAATTTAAAACTATTTTTTTATAAAAAATTTAAAAGCATTTCAACAAGCAAAATGTAAATGTATAGCTTAGTAATTAAAACAAGCTTTTTAACTTTTAATTTCTAATTTAAGCTTTTAATATTACAATGCAAGTATTAAAAGCCATAAATAAAAATTAAAACTTAAGTTTTAAGTTTTAAGCTTTTTTTAGAGGAAATAAATACAAGGCAGAGTAAGTTTTACTAGGAATTTCATATAGACAAGTAAAGGACTATTTAGGTTATATACGTTAAAGTTTTATACATCAATCATTTTTTTACTTTATTTACTTATTTTTTATTTTAAATAAAATTTAACTTTTTATTTAATTTTCTTATAATTTAGCCTTTAACATAATTATAAAAATATGTTTGGAAAAAAAAAAATTACTAATTATCTTAAACACAATTAAACTTCAGAAACCTTTAACTAAAGGTCTAACAAAACGTATACATCATTATCATTAAAATGTCTGATATTTTTTATAGCTTAAAGCTAACAAATTATGATGATTTTTTTTAAAGGAAACATTTTAACAAAATAATATAAATTATATTTTGCTTAACCTTTTAAGGGCAGGTGTATTAAAAAACATTAATTTTAATATTAATTTACAAGGAAATCATTAAATGTTATTTAAAAAAAAAAAAAGCTTAAGGGGAAATAGGTAAATAATTAAAATTTACAAGTTAAAAATTATTAAAGATTTTTTAATAACACTGTTTGATATATAGAAGCTTTATAGAAAATATTTCAAGACAATTTTGATTTATAAAAGGATTTAAAATTTTTATTATAAAAAAGACCATCAGTAAATGAATTAAAATTTTAAATTGTTTTCAATAAAGGAACTTTTTTATTAAATTTAATGTTGACCTATTTTTTTATAGTATTTTATTTTCACCATCAAATAATTGTTTTAAATTTTAAATAACATTAATTTACAATTTGCCACAACAAGGCGACAAAGTCTTAATTATTAATCTTATAAAGTTACTATAATAATCAAAAACAAGACAACCACTATAAAATTATTTAACAAAAAAAAAAAAAAAAATATTCCACTTAAAACAGTAAACAAATCATTAAATGTAAAATAATAACAACAACAACAACTTATACATATACACTTTATAATTATAGCATATAAAACAAATACTAGATATTGTTACAAAAACAAAAAAAAAAAAAAAAAAAAATTCAACCANNAAAAAAAAAAAAAAAAAAAAAAATAATTCAACCAACAAACCACCACTAAAACGATTTTTATTCGTATAAACTAAATATTTATATAAAAAAAAATTAATTCTCCTCTTAAAGCCAACCAACCAACCACTCAGGCAGTCATTCATTCATTCATTCATTCAACCAACCAAATAACCAACCATTTTTACATTTAAAAAAAATCTAAATGTGGCACAATATATTATTTAATTTAAACCACAATCACAAAACTTCTATTTATTTGTTAATGGGGGTCACAAAGGTTACATGTTAATTAAAGGTAATTTCAAAAGTAATTTTCAAATTTAAATTGAATATTGGTTCACAAATACTACTAATAACTTTAATATAAATTAAAGCTAATAAAATAAATTCTTGTTTGTGTTATTGTAAGTAATAAGAATTTGTAATAAATATCTGTTACAATACAAAGTTAATAATAACAGGCGCCATAGCTTAAATAAAATAATTATAGAAATAATATGAAAAAAAAAAAAATGCTATTTGCAATAATAAATTAAATAAATTTTTTAAATAAGTTGTAAAAAAATTATAAAATACTATAAATTACAAAAGTTAAAAAGTAAATAAATAATGAATTGTTAGAGGAAAAAAAGCTTTTTTTCTATAAGTGAAAATAAATATGCTTTACAATAGAGCTTTGTTTGTGAGGGAGGAGTGTTATTCATATTTATTAACATACTATTAACACTATAGAAACCTTAGTTTGCAATGNNAAAAGTTTTTAATATACATTTATATTCTATAATTACTTTTATTGGCTACTAATGCAAGACAATAACTTAATTTATACCTTCAAACATCTTACCGACAAATAAAATTATCGCCTTAAAGTATGCTTTTGTATTTTCACATTTATAAATCTATATATTACAATGCCTATTATATATACATGCTTGTGTGTATATTTATATTTTTTATATAAATCTATATTAAAAATAAAAATCCTTAGCAGTAACAAGGGCTTCAAAAAATCAATCATAGGTTTTAGTTGATATCTTAGTCATTATTGAACCAATTTATTTTATTTATTCAGAAGAAAAATCTAAAACTTTTATGCAAAAAACAAAGTCCTAACATAACAATAACCCAGCAAAAAACGTTGGAGTTCTTCAAAAAGAGAACATTTTCACAACTTCAAAAGTG
>MINK01190739.1:39615-49624 GCA_001735545.1 Phormia regina | reverse complement strand
ACAATTATTTGATTTTGATTTGTCGATTAATCGAACAAACAATATTCGAGTGAATACCCTAATAGATGTAGAACACGAGTACAAATACAAATTATTTATAACTTTCTAACCGATCCCACTGTGCTGTATTAGTTTGTTTGGTTTTATTTGTTCCTACTTTTTTGGAAATTTCACAGAATCAGAATTTGACAGGAATCTCTCATACAAAAGTATTAATTAACTCAATGCTCCAGAACTCTTTTCGCAAAAGTTAAATACTTTTGCAATAAATAATTTTCTTATCATCAATTATAATTGAGATGAAAATTAAATGGATAGTACCAGGGGGGAGTAGTAAATATCACCCGTATAATCAAAAGTACTAATTGCAAGATAACTTAAATACTATTACAACAAAATCGTTGAAATAATTTTATCATCAATATCAATAATTAAGGATGAAATTAGACGGGTGCGAAAATGGGAAATGATGCCTCCCATATATAAAAAAAGAAAAAAAAAAAGAAACAAAATAAATATGGTATATTCTAAGAATATTTTAAATAACATATGTTAATACTTCAATGAATGTCTTAAAACATATTTGGAATTATTTTCACATCAAGTTTCGAAAAGTGGGAATAGATCTAGGAATAGTAGTTGCCCCACATAAAGTAAATATTAATTATCGCAAAAATTAAAAATTGTATAATTTTAAGTAAATCTTAGAACATTTAGATATATGTTCATATTTTGTTGTATTAAATATATTAAAAATAAAAAATATAAACATTAATGTCAGAAAAATATTTTAAATTGCAACCAGTTTTTTATTTTGTTATTAGCTCTCGGCACTAATTTGCTTATTTAGTTGAGATAATCTTCAAAACGTGTGCCACAAATAGTGTGTAATTAATTTAAGAAATTTCTACAAAATGCATATTTATTTTAATATATTTTTTTAATTACAATTTAACAAACACGAATGAACAATTTATAAATAAATCTGTTACAAGGATGGAATAAATTTGCTTAAAACATGTATTTATTTTCTTAACTGAAAAATTATAGTTGAAACTAAGTAATTGTAAATTGTATGAATTTTTTTATTTAGAATGTTGTAAGTAATTAATGGATTCTACAAATATGAAATAAACATGAAGATTAACAACTCTGGGGGCAGGCAACAATTAATGAAAATGCAGTAGAGAAAAATAATTATAAAAAATAAAAAAATATTAATGTCCATTCATAGGAATATATTGTACATATGTATGTATGTGCATGAATTTTTAAGAAAAATTTCAGCTCGAAAAATAAAAATAATTTGTTAAGTTTGTAAATCATAATAATAGTTTTTGTTTTTGTTTAATTTCTTTTCTGTGCTAAGCAAATTTACACACACGCAATTATGTCTGTCCATTTTACAATATACATTTGCCTGTTGATGGAAACGGGTCAGAGACGTAACAATCTTGATACATTTTAGCAAAAACTTGATACGTTGAATAATAAATATTTGTGAAATTATTGTTGCTGGAATGCCAATGTATAAAAACAACAAAAAAATCATACACAAGCAACGCCTTTTACCTGATTTCATTTATGACCAATCAGAAAACAGGCCATATTTAAAATTGGGTGGAGCTTTGTACATGTAAAGAGTAGTAAAGCTAAATTACAACAACCACTATTTCGATGCTGGATATTAAGGAGACAAAACGAGAGAGCTATAGAGTGGTAGAAACACAAACAGTAAACAAGGAGGGAAATAATGCGCCGTACAAAAAATGATGATGGTGGTGTCATGTTTTTGTTGTGTGCAATTGATGTTTAGCTGTCCATCATTAATGAAAGCCAGAAAGAGTGATGGCAGCTCAGAGCAACAAGAATGTTAGAAAAGCGCGTGAGTGAGTGAAAGAAAATGATTTGTTGTAAATTGTTATTGTTGCAAGATAATTCAACTACTCACCGTTAAGTGGCGCTGTTTAAAAGTTAAAACAATATGTTCATATGTATGTAAATACAATGTAGAATTACAATGAAACATTTATCTTCAAACAGGATATGGGTTTCTCTCATTGTTATCATTTCAAAATCCTTAAGTAGCACTATTGTTGCTTTCAATTTCAGACCAACTTTTATTGACAGTTCTAGGAATAAAGCGGCATTTCAAAAACAATGTTTTTAACCCTTGGTTTTCTCTGAGAAGGTTTGTAAAATTTGCTGATATTTTCAAAGTCATTGATGGTTTTTTAGGTATTTTGTTTTTTATTGGTGGCCTTAGGTGGTCTGTCATTCTGACACTTGATCTGTCATCTCGTTCATTTAATAATTATGTGTTCAAGTTTAGGTTTTCTACGAAAATATATTGATGTGTTAGATGTTAGACTGTGTTCAATTTAATATTTTTTGAATATTCAATAAATTTTTATAGAATTTTTTTGTTTGTAAAAATTTTTAAAATGATTTTGTTTTACTAAAATTAAACAAAAAAATGGATTTTATAAGTGATAGAATTTTGTATCATAATATTTTAATTTTATTGAATAGTGACTTTAACAGCTGTAATAGGAACATATTTTGACATTTTGTACAACCAAACTGTAACAATAATTTATTAATCGTTTGCAAATTTATTTATGGTCCTTCATGTCGGATGTCGATTTAAAAATATATTTAAATCATCAGAATTTATGTTGCTAGGTGCAAACTCTCTCTTATTTACATTGTATTTCAAATGCACAAAAGTATTATCCAGTAAAAAAAGTGGGCAGCATATTTATGTGTAAAAATAAACGAAATGGATAAAATATTACGAATGATAATGATGGAGTAGTGACACGGAATATATCGTTTCTATTTAGCTAGTATCTAATTATAAACCACAAAATCAGTGAAATGAAAGCAATTTTTAATTGCAAAAGACTTTAGAATATGTAAGGTCCTATTTAAAATTAGAAATAAATGAATATTTTTTTATTTATTAATTTAATTTATTTGCATATATGTAGAATATATGATTTTACAAATATTCACGCCAATTGTATGAACATTTGCGATGATGCTATTCCATGTCTGGTTTCGTGACATCTCCGATACATACATTAAACTTCCTATTTTGAATTCTGACCTCTAAATTTATAATCATGAATTAAATTTAAATTTTCTATTAAAAAAAAGTTAAACAAATTTACAAATCATATATAATTGAATTAATTATTTTATCGGGGCATAAATTTAATAAACTACATGCTTATTATGTAGCAAAAAAATTTCCTATATCTTGTCCTTAGACTGGCTAATGGTAATAAATTCTAAATTGTTAGTACAAAATGAAAATGACACCAAAAATCCTCGAATATTACAGCTTAGTTTTTGATATATATTTTTTTTAAATTTAGGTTAGTTATTTTGTAAGATCTATAAAGAGCTGTAAACACTTTTCCAAATTTTTAGCAATACAATAAACTTAAATTCTAACTTTTAAAAGTTGTCCAATATTAATATAGACAAATAGACAGACTTGGACAGACAGGAGTCCATCTGCAACATGTTAAATGCTTGTGATAAAATGTGGTAAAATATATAATAAAAATAAATCAATTACATATTTAATAGAATTGATGTATATAGAATATTATTACGTAGAATTAAATGCTTAAATTTATTGAAACAATGAACATTTTCTACAGAAATTTTGAATAGAAATTGATGTAATCGTGCTATATCTTGTTGAAGCCCTTGAAATTTTATGGTATCAATCATGAAAACTTTTTTATTTAATATTATTTTTTTTAATACTTCTATATATTTAATAAATGAAATATTGTCTTGCTAAACTTCCAAAAAAAAAAAAAAATCTTTGGTGATTTTGTATAAAATTTCATTTTTACCAAATTGATTTAATATCTTCGTAATAGTCGACTATATTAAAAAGTAATGTAGGAATGACTTGATATTGATTTTAATTAAAATAAGTTTTAATATATGACAATATAACAAATCGATTTATATGGTGGGTATTAGAGTCAATTTAAAAAAAAGTGTACTAGAAGAAACCTTGCGCCACTGTGCTATTATTTCATCTTATTTTAGTTTGGTATAACCTTCAAATGTAACTCTTTTGCCTCGTGAATGTTCATTTGTGTAGCTAATTTGTAAATTCCGTTTACATTTAATTTATTTACTTGTTTTTTTTTTATTTTTATTTTCTATATTAAAAACACATAAAATAAATAAATAACAAATATGTAATTTACCCTAATCTTTTATTTGATTTTATATTCATTATAATTATTTTCTCCCCATTTGCCATTATCTTAGCAAGACTTGGGTTGTTTCTTTTGCGGACACCCTACGGTTGATATAGGGCAAATGGGAGTTTTTGGTTTGCAAAAAGAAAACTTTAAAACAATTTATTATTATTTAATAAAAATATATATTCGAAGGTAAAAAAATATATTATATTAAGATTAATAATACACATATTTTATTTGAATTTTTCAAAGCTGTTCCTGCTTTCCGTTCTTTTTGTCTTTTGTTTAAAAATAGGGCTTTCTATGAGTCGTTTTTGCTCTTGAACCAAATTCAAATTTGTTTTTAACTTAAACAATTTTGTAGTAAAAACATATTTCTGTTATTTATTTATAAAGTAATTTCAACTTCTATCTTACATTCCTTATAGTCGTACAATACCCAGGACAGAAGTAAAAAGCAGTAAATTCTTCAATAATAATTCACATTCACATCAATTTTGAATAAACTTTGCGTTGCATAAAATGAAACAAAATTTAATATGTTTTTTTCTTGCAAAAGCGAAGAGAATATTGATTTAATCTTAAGAAAAGATTTAAGGAAGATTCAGTCTTTAGTAATAAATTGCAAAAAGTTTTATATATAGCTTCCATTTCAGTTAACCTATACAGTGATTTAATACTTTAAAATATCTGCAATAACGAACAAATAACTTTATATACAGTTCGGATTAAAATAATAGTTTTATTGATAAAAGCAAACGAACATTTTTCCATTACTTTTTTAATGATTTATTTAAAAAAAGGAAAGAGATATCAGCAAAAAGAATATGAACTGAAATTAAATATATTTTATTTCGAGTATTTCGGCCATATTTTTTTTTTTTTTTGTTTTTTGTATAAATATTTCAGCTATATTCCCTAGGTCCTCCTAGTAATATCTTTCTTTCAATAGATCGAAAGAAGGATAAAATTTCTTAGTGTCTTACATATCGGCTTTATGCCATTAACTATAGATTACTGATAGGCATCAGTCAACCAGTGAAATTAGTCGTAAAATATTGCCATTTTGCCCTAAAAATACACTGTTGTATTGCTATTTTGATATGAAGAACTGCTATTTTTTTCTATCTATAATTTCTTACACAACTGTAGATATCTTTTAATACAATATTGTATTTTTCCTGTTAATTCGCCGTAACACGTAGTAATAATAATAATCAGCGTAACACAAGCAAAATAAAACATTTACGAAGATCTCAAGTCAAACTGTCAATCAATTTTACTGACAGGCACCGCCGCACAAAGTGTGTGTCTGTGTGTTTTTTCTTCTACTTTTATTTTAGTTTTTTTTTTTTTTTTGTAAATTATTTTTATTTTTTATTAGCTTCTTGATGCAAGTAAAGAAGCAGGCAAGACGCGGCACATAGGCCTAGGAAGTTGCAGAGCAAGCACCCTCCTCTTATAATTTGAGTAGCTCAATTTTTATGTATATTTTTCTATCCAGGATTGGACTGACTGATGAAAAATAACAATAAAAAAACTACAGACAAATGAAAGGACGGACGGAGGGACAGACAAACTGACATTTTCTTAGCCACGATTTTTGTTTATTATTAAAAAGTTTTTTTTTTATTTATAATATTTTTAATACACCAGAGAAAGCAGTGTTTTAATCTTTTAAGTATTACAATAATACAAACTCACACATACATACATAAATACATACATACAAACATACATACATACATATATATGTATGTATGTGTGAATATTAATTTATGTTATTGTTTAAACAACAACAATTATGTACTCATTTATGTTATAAAAAATTTACCAATAAAATGATTATAATTTTATATTCATTTGTATGCGTTTATAAGTATCAGTGTGTGTGTGTCTGTGTTTAATCAACTGTGTGGTATTTTAATTTCGTTTAGTTGATGTTTATGTGAAGGGCGTTTACAGATTTAAATAGTTTTTATCTTTCTCGTATTTGTTAATACAATTAAAAGTTTTGTTATTTAATTTAGCATTTATAATATAATTAATTAAATGTCCATAACTTAAAATATTTAAGTATTAAGAATTCTTCTTCTAAATTACAAATAATATTAAATAAAGGTAATAAAGGTAATGTAAAGTTAGGTACCGAATAAAAATAGATAAAACCATATATCAATAATNNNATATCATTAATTTCAAGCTAAAATGTGTTTTTTCTATAAAATGCTGGTAAACTTTAAAAATATTACAAAAATATATATAATAAAAAAAGAATATAAAATTATATATATATATATATATATGTATATATGCGGTATTTAAGTGTACCGAGTATTTTTCAAGGATTACAAAATTATATTTCGTCCTAATATTTTAGTTTAATTTTTGTTAATTCCTCTAAAATGCACTTTTTTTAATTTCTTGGAATTAAACATAAAATGCTAGAGGATGTTTGTTCTGAAAAATAGTAAGAATTGCTAATTTTCGATTATTCGACTTTTTGGAGAATAGTTCGAATAGTTGGTATTTAAAAAATACCTGTTGCACTTTTTAAAATTCTGAAAAAACCGACAGCACGTTAAGTGAAAAAATTGCTTTTCAAACCAGTTGGAAAACCGAGTCCTTAGTACCTTAGTACTTGCTGAGTAAATCAATTTTAAATTTAAAAAATTTTGAACCTTAATCATTAATTTGGATAAAATTAGGTGCATATATAGAAGAGGATTCATAATCGTGGAAAATTAATTTTATTAATTTTTATTTTTAAAACTGTGGCAACTCTATAGCTTTAAGTTCGATTAACTGACTTTTTAAATGGCCAAAACTTTTGTTGTATAAAAGATATCAAAATAATTGCAATAAATTTGTCAAATCTTGCATTTTAAAATGTCATGTAAAATTTAATAATTTTTTTTATCACATTTTTACTAGAAATTATTTTATATTTTAAAAATAAAAAGTCGATTTAAAATTTTGTATCAATTTTTTCTAGGAAGTGGTATACTTATTGACCTACTTTATTTCTTTTTTTATTCTATTGTTCTCTGCATCATCAAATCAAATCTAACATTTTTGGTAATAAATCTTTATGTTTTAATCGGCTGGTTAGATTTACATGAAATTTTCCATTAGCAAAGCAGAATATAGTAGCATTTTAAGTTTAGTAGTAACATTCTACATTCTATTCTGAAGCGGAGCTATGGGGGCTCAAAATTGTTAAACATCCAGGTGCAAATTTTGTTTAAATATCTTTTTTTATTTATATATCTTATATATGTACTATTTTCCTTATAATTTTCGAATTTTCAACAATCCATTGCAAGTGATTTTATACAATTTTAAAAAATTTATTAAATAACAAAATTATTTATTAAAAAAAAAAAAAAAATTGAACTCGAAATACTTATTGCATCAAAAAATAAAATATTTTAAATCGGCCAGTTTACAAAGATTAAAAAAACAAATGGACAGAAGCACAGATATTAAAATTCTCTAAGAAGAATTTAAAATTTCAATTTCAATTTACAATTTAACCAATATCTACCTAAATACAATTGCTAACCTATCGCTCAATTAAGCGCCTTTTCTGATCTATTTTATCCAAATATATAAACGGACATTACAACTTTTCCAAAAATATTTTATATACTTATTAATAAATATACAAAATAGGATTACATCCTATACAAAATAGGATGTAATCCTTTCCCTAAATAAGCACCATATAGACGGTTGGACGATCATTACTGGCATAGGATATTTTATGATTCTAAAAATGTAGTAATTAAAGTCTTTATAGCCTTCTTGAAATTTTAAAAATGTACTTTTTATCTAATAATAAATAAAATGTAAAACAATAATATCACCTTTAAAGGCAAAATAATGCTTTAATGATTAACAATTAATACTCCAATTGACTGAGAGATTCCGAGCCGCAGAATCAGTGTTCACTGTATTATTTTAATTAGCTAGTAATGGTGTTGGTAATTACTATTTCCATAATTAAAGACCACCTTAGTCTTCCAAATAAAACAAAAATAAAACTTGTTACTAGCAAATCCCCTAAGGCTTTTATCATTCACTTAAGAAAATACTTATTACGACTATAAAAGACCTTATAATTTAAAGAAAAAAATCAATTAGTAAAAAACAAATTCCAATAATAAATAAAAAGAAAAATACCAACCACAAAGCTATTTATGAACAAATATAATGACATGCAATCAACACATTAACTCTTAATATAAAATTAAAAACTTCATGTTTCACATAACAAATGTTTTATAAAAGTAACCTTAGGATTCTTTTAAAAAGCGTATAAACGTTTGGTCATGATACTAAAGACACCAAGAAGAAATCGAAAATCATTCACACACTCATTGATAACTATAATTTGAAAATAAATGAATTTATAAATGTTACCTTTAATACCAACAATAAATTATGAAAAAAAAATCATATTCTAACTTAAAAAAAAACTAAACAAAAATTAATGAAATGCATTTATGTTTGATTTAAATTTAAATAACAAAAATTTAAAAAAATATATATTTTGTTCAAATTGCGTGTGCTTTGCTGCTGTTTTAATTTTAGATGATTGCATGTTTCACA
Source organism: Phormia regina (assembly GCA_001735545.1). Lineage (NCBI taxonomy): Eukaryota > Metazoa > Arthropoda > Insecta > Diptera > Calliphoridae > Phormia > Phormia regina. The sequence goes on along the minus strand of MINK01190739.1, from coordinate 40,772 downwards.
AAATATTTATATATTTTTTATTTTATAAAAAAAAAAAAACATTTTACTAAAATGACAGGCAACGCTGTGGGATATGTTATTTAATTTTCAAAATATTTAAAAAATTAAAAAAAGAAACAAAATTATAAAAACACTGTATATGATTTTATTTGAGAGGCAGCTGTTAAAACGATTCATGTTTATGTTGCTAAAGTTGTTTTCCAGTTGTTGCCTTTTTTGTAGATTTAACTATAAATAAAAAAAAAACTGCATTTAAATAATTTGTTTTTGTTTTTTTTTCGACGATTTTGTTGTCAGAGTTCAATTTTTTACTAATTAAGTGAATTATCAGCGGAATATTGTTGTTATTACAATAAAAATGAACAGATTTTTTCTTAGTTTGTATTTAATTGCATAATATTTTATTTAATGTTTGTTTTCGACCAGGCATTTGGAAATGATGCAGCTGTAAATATAGATGGAGACATTTACCTAAATTATTATCTAATATGTAAATGAAATTATTTTATAACTAAAATTTCAATTGAAAACCTTGACTATGCAAATTATAGCTAAATTAATATAAAAGATTTTTTGTTTCAGTAATTATTCATTTGTGCTACCAGAAAAAAGTTTCCTCCAAAGTTGGAATTTTTTCTAATTTTAAGCTTCGAAATAATATTAATATTTGAAAGGAAATTTTGGCACTTTTTTTTTCAATTTAGAGATTTGTGTACGCAATTCGAGAAAAACTTTTTTAAAAAATTGATTTTTTTTCTTTAAAATTATAATCCTGTTGGATCAGAACATATTTTTCTATACTTAACTTAACATATAGAGTATAATATATTTTTTTGCTCTATTTATAGAATTTAAAAAAATAAAAAATAATAAGAATAATAAAACACTAATTCAAAATTGAAAATTTTTTTAAAACAATTTCATTTTCGAGAAACACCTTAGTTCCAACCATGTGAAATTTTATTTAGATATCTCTAGAGGTCCATAAGTAACAGAGTTATAAAAAAAGTCATTTGGGGATCATTTAAAATTTATTTAAAAATATTTTCAATTTGAAAATTCGTTGAGGCATTTTTTAACCTGGGTATCTGAATATTTTTGAATGAAATTTTACTCTTGATTTTTATGTTTAATATGAGGCTATAGATAATTTTTAT